>CABHPH010144270.1:0-21053 GCA_902168325.1 Peromyscus nudipes | reverse complement strand
AAAAAAAAAAAGATTATATAAAAATAAAAATAAATAAAACAACCAAAAATTGTTACTAATCAAGAAAATAATGAAGAATATATTCTCTGAAACCTACAAGAGCAACTTACTAACTAACTATTTATGGTCAACAGAACTAGGCAAATCCCCTGGCATACCATAGAGTAAGAGCAAGAGCTACTAACTGCAAGGGAATCAAAGTAAAGGCAAGTAAAGACATGTCCGCTCACATGCTCAAGTAAATAACTAAGGAGACCCTGCACAGGGAATATCAAATAACCTCTATAGACATTTGCCATTAAACTCTAAACTGTATTAACTTCTCCAAAGAGTAAATTTTGTGAACAAAGGAAAAACGCAGTTGCAAATGTGAAACTGCAGCCTTGTAAGCCCAGCATCCAGTTAGAAGTTGTACTCATAGCCCATGCTTGATATAATACAGTGCAAGAGTTGCTTTATCTCTTTTAGTTAGGGTTACAATTGCTTTGATGAAACACCATGAACAAAGCAACTTCAGGAAGAAAGGGTTTATTTGGCTTATAGTTCCACATTGTAGTCATCACTGAAGGAAGTCGGGGCAGGAACTCAAACAGGCTAGAAATATGGAGACAGGCAGGAGCTAATGCAGAAGCCATGGAGGGGTGCTGCTTACTGGCTTGCTCCACCTGCTTTCCTATAGAACCCAGAACCCCCAGCTCATGGACAGTACCACACACCCCAGGCCCTCTTCCATTTATCACTAATTAAGAAAATGCCCTATTGGCTTGCCTACACCCCAGTCTTATGGAGGCATTTTCTTAACTGAGGTTCTCTCCTTTCAGATAATTTTAGCTTGTGTCAAATTGACACAAAACTATCCAGCACACCACTGTAATCATTAAAAAAAAAGAACTCATGAGGGTCCTTCTATCAAATCCCTGATAAGCACTACTCAAAAGAGTTACTGATACCCCAACTAAAAAAAAACAAACAAAAAAACAAAAACAAAACAAAAAAAAACATAAGAAACTCACAGCTGCAGGAAAACCAAAAATGATCGTGCATAAATGTAACATGATATCACAGATGAGATTACAGAATGGAAACAAATCTCTTTAGTTAAAAGCCAAGATAATCTATAAAAGCTAGACTTTCTTTGGCAGTAACACAGCAAGCATAATTCATTAGTTCTTACAAATGCACCAGAGTAACCTATTAACAGTAAGCAAAACAGTAAAATTCTGCAATGTCATTACAAGTTCTTTTTTTCTGAGTCTTATACTAAGCTAAACATTATTTAGTTTCATTTGGTTTTGAATTTGCTGTTAGTTTCATGAGAATTTCATACAATGTCCTTTATTTTTAATCTTATTTTATGTGTAGGGGTGTTTTACGCTCATGATTGTATTTGTATCACTTGCACGGTGCCTGTGGAAGCCAGAGGAGATATCAGATCCCCAGGAACTAGAGTTATAGACAGTCGCAGTTCCCATGTTGGTTCTAAGAATCAAAACTGAGTCCTCTGGAAGAGCAGCCAGTGCTCTTGACTCCTAAGCCGTCTCTACAACTCCTCATTGTTTTCCATATTCACTTCCCTCCCTCACTTCCTCCCAGACCCACAACACCACCTCCTCCACAACTCTGTGTCTCTTTTCTTTTTCATCCCATAAAGTCCAATTTGTGTCGTTCATGTATTCTTTGGTGGGTAGCTATCCACTGGGAGCATGGTCTAGTTACCAGGGAATCAATTTTACCTTTCTCAGCAGCTATACCAATCACCAATAACACCCTTGCTAGGGATGAGGCTTTGTACCAACCTGTCCTCTGCATACAACTAAGCAAACTGGAATGTTTATTCAATGTCTTGTATTTTTAAAATAAAATATGACTACATTGTTTACACCCCTCCCGTTTCTCCTTCCATCCTCTCTCAGGTCGAACCTTTCCCAGCTCCCTCTCAAACTCATGGCCTATTTTCATATATGTGTGTGTGTGTGTGTGTGTGTGTGTGTGTGTGTGTGTGTGTGTTGAGTCCATTTAGTTTTACTTGTATGTATATATTTCAGGACTAAGTGGTATCAGATAACCAACTAGTTTTCCCTAAGGAAAACCAATTCTCTCAATATCTCTCTCTCTCTCTCTCTCTCTCTCTCTCTCTCTCTCAGTATCCTTGGTTGTCTGAAGTCCCTTGTTTAGGAGTGGAACAACCATGACATTTCCCCCTTCCACATTAGCACACGTTCATTGTTATTACATTCGTTCAGGTCCTTTTAAGCAGCCATACTATTGAAGTATCATGAGTGAAGCTTCCCTGTCATTTCTAGAAGACACAATCTCACATCAGGTTCCCTGTTTCTCTGACAGTTACCACCTTTCTGCCCCTCTTCCATGATGTTTATGAGTGTTGTTTGCAGGAGCTATGTTGCAGATGTATGTACTGGGGCTGTGTACCATATGATCACTTATTCTCTACAGCTGGACCAGCTGTGGTTTTCTGTAATTGTCTCCATCTTGCACAAAGAGAAGCTCCTTTGATGAGCGGTGAGAGGTTCACTTATCTGTGGGTATAAGGATAAGTATTTAAGATGCAATTAGAATGATGGTGGTTTAGTGAACTGGCAATAGTAGGTTCTCCTTTAAGATCCACCACCTCACTGGCCCTGAAGAGTTGGCTAGGTTTCTACTACCAGACGTGATTTCTCTCCTGGTGAGAAAGAAAATCTTTTCAAATTACTATGAACTGCTTTGGGGGTAACTGAACAGTGCAGGCAATCCAATTACAGTAAGGGAAACATTTGCTAGAGATTTTGAAGAGTAGATTAAAGACTTTGATAAGGGCTAAACTAGATGATAATAATGATAATATCCATTGAGCAATATGGTGTGCTTCATCTAATTTAATCTTCGCAGCACTCCACTTAAGAGATAAAGAAACCAGACCCCTGAGCACCAGAGACTTGCCTGGGGCTACCCACAAAGAATATTGTCAGAATGGAAACCATTTATGTCTCAAATCCAACGCCTTGCTATTCGGTGGCTGTCTTCGGTGATGAGTGCCTCAAGAAATACCTAAGAAGAAAGGCTGATTGAAGAAGAAGGAGTTACATGGAAAGAGAAAATACCAAAGTATATCTTGGAAAGCTTGAGAAAAGATTACCTAAGCTGGGAAAGAGATTTATGATGGGCTCCAATCTAAGGTTAAAACAGAAGAAAAACAAACTATTTTATACTAAAGAATCAATTTTCTCCTATGATAAAAATATTAGTGGTCAGTAGAGATATTAACATTTAATAAAGAATGATAAAACATTAACTTTTAATCTATTATCTCCAAAATATGGACAAAGCCACCTGTACTTATTAAACATTATGTAATACTCTAGGATGTTCACCAAGCCAAAACAAGGCTCACATTCGGGAGACTGTTTGCTGTAGTGTGAAGGAGGACATGTTGTGGTAAACTGATTCTGTCATAAAGAACAAACACAATAGACTTCATAGGAGTTTACAATGCATGTGTTTAGCTATTTAAGAAAATAGCCCCAGGTCCATATTCCTGAAAACTTTCTTCATCCCCTCACTTTGTTCATCGTATAGAATCACCAGTAAGCAGAGTGAAACAGTTGGAATTCTCAGCATTACTGAATTAAGAAGGTGAACATTTTATTTAGAAAAGGTCTGTTTTATACAGTGTCTTGGGTCAGTGCTGGGATAGTGTGTAGTATTGATCTCTTCAGTGTGGAACACACCCTAGTTGAAGGTTAGCCAGACTAGCTCACAATAGTGTTTCTTCAGGCAAGCCGACTTCCTCTTTCATGAGGAAACTGTTTAATTCATAAAGCTTTGATGCTTAAACTGCTTCTGACCTTTGGTGAGCACTTCA
This sequence comes from Peromyscus nudipes, assembly GCA_902168325.1. Classification (NCBI taxonomy): domain Eukaryota; kingdom Metazoa; phylum Chordata; class Mammalia; order Rodentia; family Cricetidae; genus Peromyscus; species Peromyscus nudipes. The sequence goes on along the minus strand of CABHPH010144270.1, from coordinate 17,191 downwards.
AAGGGGAAAATTAGCTGCCTGGGAAAATAAGCTGAGTAAATCCATCAATTTGGGACACATGTGTTAGAGTCTGTTGAACTCATATTGACTGTTTTCACTGTGAGGCTTTTGGGAACCAGTTGCCTTAGAGTCCTCTAATTGGAGGAAGGTGCTAATACTAAGAGTTTGGGGAGTGACTGATTATCTATATCTATACCTCATTAAAGTATCATTCTTATTAGACTTCGAGCTCAGAAGGAGATGTGAGAAGTTATGACTGAAGATTCTCTCTGTATTTGGCCCTTATCTGTGTCTCTTCTTCTTTTTCATTTTTTTTTTTCGCTCTACTGAAAAGAGATTCTTTTCTCATACAATATATCCTGGTTATAGTTTCCCCTCCTTCTACTCCTTCCAGTTCCTCCCCACCTCCCCTCCCCTCTGGATCCACTCCCTTTCTGTCCTCATTAGAAAAGAACAGACTTCTAAGAGATAACAAACATGAGAAAATAAAATACAGTAAGATGAAGCCAAAACTATCATATCAAAGTTGGACAAGGCAACCCAGCAAGAGAAAGAGTTCCAAGAGCAGGCCAAGGAGACAGAGACCCACTTGTTCTCACAGTTAGGATCTCATAAAAATACTAAGTTAATAACTACAATGTGTACACAGAGGACCTGGTGCAGATCCATGTAAGCCCTGTGTTTGCTGCTTCAGTCTCTGTGAGTTCATATGCACCTTGCTTAGTTGATTCAGTGAGCCTTGGCTTCCTGGTATACTCCATCCCCTCTGACTCTTACAATCCTTCTGCCTCCTCGTTCATGCATTCCTTGAGCTCTGAGGGGAGAGATTTAATGGAGACATTCCATTTAAACCCTCTCTCCATGTAGTCTGGCTGTGTGTTGTCTTTGTATTTGTTCCCATCTGTTCCTGGATGAAGCTTCTCTGATGATGACTGGATAAGGCATTGATCTATGAGTACAGCAGAATATCATTAGAAGTCAATTGATTGATACTTTTTTTAGACCTGTAGTGTTTGGTTTTACCCTAGGTCTCTGAGCTATCTAATCTCTGGTTCTTGGTGTTGAGCCTGGGTTCCATCTCGTGGAGTGGCCTTAAGCCAAATCAGATACTAGATGGCTACTCCCACAAGTTGCCACCATTGCCCTACCACATTTTGCATGCAGGACAGATTGTAGGTCAAAGGTTTTATGGCTGGGTTAGTTTCTACCTTTCTCGTTCGGTAGCCTGCAAAGTACTAACACACATAAAACAGCATCAATGATCTTTTATCATTTACTAACTTGATTTTTGAGCAGATTTAGGACCACAGTAAAAAGTGATCAGAATGTATAGTGAGATCCAGTATGCCACATGCCCAACACTTTCATAACCTCTCTTAGTATTGACATCCTGCACCACAATGGCACATTTATTACAATTGAACTACTGCTGACATATTACTAATGACCGTGCCTGAAGGATTTAGCAGGCTTTGTACTTAGTGGTGTACTTCCTATGGGTTTGGACAAATCTACAAAGAATATAACCACAACAGTACATGAATCAACATTTTATTGTCTCAGACATGTTCTGTACTCTAACACTCCTCCTGCCAGGAGACATTGATCATTTCTCAAGCTGGAACTTCACAGTTTGTATATTTATCAAATTAGTTTTTTTTAAACTTAACAAGGCATTTGGGATTCCAACCATCTCTGGTCTTGGTTTGATAACTCATTTCTTTTTACTGTTGAATAGTTTAAGTGTGCCACTGTAAGATGTCCCATCATTTGCCTCCTCAAGAGCACCTTGGCTACAATCAACCCATGATAATTATGAATAAAGCTGTTATAAACATTCATCCAGGCATGGCTCTTTGTGTGAACATACGTTTTCCTTTCATTTGAGTTTATATTAAGAAGCATGACTCCCAGATTTTAAGGTAAGATTATGGTTAATTATGTAGGGAACTGCCAAAATATCTTCAGTTGTAACCATACAATTTTTCATTTCTGCCAAAAAAAAAAGAAAGAGGATGCATATTGGTTCCCATTCTCTCCAGCATTCAGAAATTATGTGATTTGGATATAGACCCTTCTCACAGTGAGAAGTGAAGTGGCATCTCTTTTTAATTTTTATTTACAATTCTTCAATGGTCTATGCTGTAGAACATATTTTCCAACACTCACTGATCACCTATGTATCTTTGTTGGTGCAACAACCGAGCATATCTCTTTCATGTTTTAATTTGTTTTCTTTTTTGGATTATTGTAGAAATTTAAGAGCTTTTTGTGCATTTCAAGCCATTGTCCCTTATCAGGCAGCTTTACAAAATAGTTGTGTCCATTCTACGATTTATCTTATTATTATTTTTAAATTCCCAAATCGTCAATTGTTTCTTTCTTGTATCGTTGCTATTATTTCTATAAGAATCACCACCATACCCAGCTCAAGTAAGGTTTCCTTTCTAATACTTCTATAGCTTTGTAGTTTAGCTGACATTTGTGCTCTGTTTTGAGGGATTCTTGTGAGAGGTATAAGGTCTGGGTCTGAATCATACTCTTTGAATGCATAAGTGTCCAGTTGTTCTAGCACTGGTCATTGAAAAGACTCCTTCTGTCACATTGTCTCTGCTCCTCCTCAAAGGCCACTTATCTGTATTTGGGACTATTTCTGGACTCTCTATTATTCCATCCACCTATTTTCCCCCAGTAGAACATTCTGTTGATTACTGGAGTTTCACAATACATTATGGAGCCAGGTAGTGTCAGGCATCCAGTACTGCTTTTGCATCCCTACTGATTCAGTTATTCTGGGTACTTGCTCTCTCTGTATGAACTCTGGAATAAGCAAAATCAAGAAAGAAATTCATAGTATTTTAAAATTTAATTTTTATTGAATTATTTAGTTTTGAACAATTTAATACAGTATATAATATATTTTGATCATGGGACTTCCTGTTATCTTTTCTTGTCTCCTCAATGAATCCCTTCTTCTTCTTAAGTATTCCCCCTTATACATTCATGTATTTCATGAATTTCATCATGATTGCTTACGTGACTTTGTGGGATTGAGTATTTACCACAATACAGACAATTTCCAGTGGCTAGAACACTGAAAAGAAAAATTTCCCTCTTCCCCAGAAACTATAAACTGACACTATCATCTAAGGGATGGCTTGAGTCTTGTGAATTTCTCTCACATTCAGGAAGGAATGTTGGGGACTCCAACATAGTGTGGGGATTGTGCAGGTAATTATAGCTTATATGGTTTAAATGTATGATGACCTGAAGACAGCATTTCACAACACCAAATCCCTGACTACCGTTCTTAAATTCCTTTTACCCCCTCTTCTGAGATCTTTTCTGAGCCTTAGAGGCAATGATAGAGATGTTCCATTTAGGGCTGAGCACTCAACAGTCACTTATTCTGAACATTTTGAACAGCAATGAACTTAGAAATTTGCAGAGATTTTGATGGGAGCTGTGTTGAATATATAGATCTAACTGGGCAGAACCGACATCTTTGACAAAAATGACTCTAAATATCCATGAACACAGGCTCTCTAACCATAAAAATGCTCTTGACTGGCATCGTAGTAACGAAAATGCAAGTTGAAAATGAGTTTAATATGTATACTCTATCAACCCAAGAACCTCACATCGTAGGAACAGTGTGGAGTAGATAATGTAGTTGAGTGAAGCTGCAGCTTCCTGACATGGTCCAGCACTGTCCCAGAGTCTCATGACATATATTATTAGCTCAGTGACAAAATCATGTTCAGTGTTTGAAGCAAGGTTTCAGTGGAATGCATATCTTTTCCACATGCGTGCGCACGTGTGTGTGTGTGTGTGTGTGTGTGTGTGTGTGTGTGTGTGTGTTGATCATAAAACTACATATTTAGTAAAGGACTATACTTATTCTTTGATAACTTTCATCAAAGTTTGGAACTTTCTCCCAGAAAAATTGGTTGTACGTGTATGGAAGCTGGAAAAAATGTCTCAGTGTTTAAGAACACTTGCTGTTCTTTCAGAGAACCCAAAGTTTAATTCTTTGAACCCACACAGTGGCTCCCAATAGACTGTAATGTCATCTTCAGAGGATCTGACATTCTCTGCTGGCCTCCACAGGTACCAGGCACACATTTGGGGATCATACATAAATTAGACAAAAACACTAAAACAAATAAAATTTAAAAACTGTTGTACATATCTTGATAGATTTATAGCTATTTTATTTTATGGTACAAACCAAAATGATACTGTTTTAAATTCTAGTTCCATCTCTTCACTGTTGATACACAGGAAAAAAATTTTGGATGTGAATTTTGCATTCTGCAATGTTGCTAATGCTTATAAATAATAGGTGTGTGGGGTGTGTGTGTGTGTGTGTGTGTGTGTGTGTGTGTGTGTGTGTGTGTGTTTTCAGAATTTCTTTATTCATGATCACACCAGCTATGGACAAAGACACTTTTTATTCCTTCCTTCTCATTGCTTTTGTGTATCTATTGACCAGATTCCTGACCTTTTTAAATTCTCTGGTCTGTTGATAATTAGTTACATAATTGACTTCTAAATGTTTAATTAGCCTACATACTTGGGATAAATAATTATAATGAACAGCTGTAAATAATTATGCATTATTAGATTAAACATGCTTATATTTTGTTGAACCTTTATGTTCATAATCACAAAATATGAAAACTTACAATATTCTTTGTTCACATATTCTTTGGGTGCTTTCTGTTTAGAAGTTTATATTTTGATTGACTTATTTAATAAATATAGCTTTATCTATATTTAATAAATATAGTTTATCTATACTTCTAATGAAAATCTCTGTAGATGTGTTTTTCAAGTAATTTGGTTCATATTATCTTATTATAAATTTTTAACCTAAGTTCACTCATAATATTTTCTGATTATGTTCTAATGTCTATAAAATCTTTGTTGGCATATCCTTTTATTTCTGGTATCAATAATTTGTCTGTCTGTCTATCATTACCATCCAGCTCGAAGTTTATTGACTTCATTATTCTTTCCAAAGAGGAAGCTTGTAACTTAGTGGATTTTCTGTTTTTCTCAAAAAATGTCATTGGTTTCTGCACTTTTTTCCATTTCCTTCTGATTAATTTAGATTTAGTTTGGGATATTGTTTGGGTTTTTAAAAATGTAACTGGCACATAAGAAATATGAAGGTTTGCCTGTTTACTCTTAGGTTATCATGTGATATTTCAATACATGCAAATAATTTACATTTAAATCATGTTAAATACATTTATCTTCTCACACATTTATCAGTTCTTTATGTTAAAAGCTCAGAGAGTTTTTTATCTAGATTCTTAAATCATACAGTACAATATTGTTCTCTGTAGTCACTTTGTGGTGACTGATAAAATGCCACAATTGTTCCTTTCTCACTACTTAGGACATATTGATCAACTTTTCCTTGGGCCTCAAACTCCCATCTCTCCCCCCAACTCTCTGATAATCACTGTTTCTATTTCAACAGCTATGATCATTTATTTATTATTTTCAGACTGCACATACAAGTAAAATCACGTGGTTCTTCATTTATTGTGCCTGCTTATTTCCCTTAACGCAATACCCATGTTGCTTCAGAGGACAAGGTTTTGTTCTCTTCTGACTAAATAGGAAGCCACATGATCTGAACCACCCACTTCTTGACACACTTTTCATCGTTTCTGTTTCTTGAATGCTTAGACTAGTGCTGCATGCACAAGACCCTGCATATGTCGTATTGCCATAGTCAGTGAGATTGAGTGTCACTTGCCTAACAGTGAGATTGCTGGACCATATGGCAATTGTGTTTTTAGTCTTTTGAAGTCTATTCTACCCCGTTCTGCCTAATGGCTCTAATAATTTATAATATGAAAAAAGTTGGACAAGTATTAAGTTTTTTCTATATATCATTGCTCACAATTGATTTCTTTGTGGTTTTGATAATGGCTGCTTTTTAAGGGGCTGGAAGGTTAGCTTATTAGGGTTTTGATATGCATGTATTTGATTGTTAGTGAACACTGTCTCCTTTGGAGACATACGACTATTTAATTGTAGTCCCATTTTTTATACAGAGAGAGAGTTTTTGGAGTTTCTTACATTAAAGAATCCATGTCAGGTATGTGGTTTGAATATCTCTTCTTCCATTCAGTGAGTTGTATCTGCACACCATTTGCAGTTTCATTACTGTGGTTTCCTTGTCTAGTTACCTTAGTTGAAACTTAAGCTATTGATCTTCAACATTTCCTTGTTCTTATAAAAAGCACCGAATGTTATTTCTCCATAAATACTGAATTCATTGCCTCAGACAGTTTTTGATTAGTTGCATTTTTATTTATATTGGTTCAAAATATATTACAGTGTTCTCCAGATTTATTGATAAATAACTTTAAACTATTGCATGCATTCATGTTTTGAACAATAACATTTTGGTGCATGTATATTGTGAAATGATTCCCTATGTAAAGCTAATTGCATGTCCAACACTACCCATAGTTTTCTTTTGTATGTGAGTGTAGCTGGACACTCAAGATCTTCTTTCTTCTCAAATTTCAAGGTACACACTACTTTGTCCTTAACTACAGTCAACACTCTGTAAGTGAATTCGCTATTACTCATTTCATGACTGGAAGTGTACCCCTTGACTTTATCCCCATTTCTTCCACAGTACAGACATTTCTGCTAACTCTAGACAACCATTGGTCAACTCTGTTTCCTTGAGTAAGATTTTGTAGGGAATACTTAGAAAGTATGCTTTGCTGGGCAGTGGAGGTGCACACTTTTAATCCCAGCACTCAGGAGGCAGAGACAGGCAGATTTCTGTGAGTTCGAGGCCAGCCTGGTCTCCAGAGTGAGATCCAGGACAGGCATCAAAACTTCACAGAGAAACCTTGCCTCAAAAAGAAAGAAAGAAAGAAGAAAATATGCTTCTTATGATCTGAGTCTTATTCTCTTGTCCATGTGTTAAATAGAAATATGTTCTTTTCCCTCTTCCTCTTCAATTTTGGCTGCTACTTAATTCTGTTGTGTGGTGATAGCAGAAACTGTCTGATTTCCAGTTTTTGAAACTGGTTAGAACTATTTTTATGGCTTATCTTGGTGACTATTCCAAGATAAATATGTAATTAGTGGTTATTATGTGAAATAACCTATAGGTGTTGATTATGCAAGCTGATTTCAATGATATCTTTAATAAATTTTGGTCTCTAAGGGCTGCTTAATTTGTTTAAAGGAGTTTAAAAGTCCCCATGTTTAATAATGGATTTATTCATCTTTCCTTGTAGCTCAATTGCTTTTTGCTTTAGGTATTTTATTGTTCTACTATTTTTAGGTATATACTCTGAGGACTATTGTCTTCTTGTCATACCAACCCCTTTATCACTATCCCTCAGTTTCCCTCCTCTTAAATTTGTTTTTTTAACTTAATATAAATACCCCGGCTTCCTTTTTTTCATTATTAGACTTAACTACTGCATCTTCATCCTTTAACTTTAACCTGTTTTTATTATGGATCTTGTAGGTCACATATAATTAAATGTTGGTTCTATCCATTCTGAAAATATGTCATTTTTAATTGGCTTATTTAGACCATGGACATTAACCTTTTAATTTAGACTTCAGGTTCACTTAACTGGACACTGATTCTGAAAGTTTTTTGTTGGTAGAGTTATATCTCCACCTTAACTGTCAATTGCACATACAAACCAAATCTCTGAAGCATGTCATATCATTCTCCTCCTTCAAGTCTTGAATGTTTTCTACAGCTATTATCATATTAAACTGCACTTGAGAGAGTGTCATACAATGTGTTTCACACTGTGGTCCAAAGCATCATGCACCTTTTTCATCTCCAGAGCTTTGAGAAGACTGCAGTGTGAGCATCCTCTTGAAAAGTCATTCACAGGCTGTCAAGATGGAAAAGTGTGTGATGGGAACTGCTGCCAAACTGATGACCTGAATTTGATCCCTGGGAGGCCAGAGGACAACTTTTAGGAATCAGTTCTCTTTCCTACACACACACACACACACACACACACACACACACACACACACACACGAGCGTTTCAAAAAGTGGAAAAATAAGGAGAATATACATTCATATCTTCATGGACATTCTTCCATCCACATGAAACAAAATGTGTCCCCACTTTTCACAACTGCCAAATGTCATTGCATCCTTCAAATATATTCTTCCACACTCCTGCACGCTAACTTTGCCAGTGTTTTGTGTGTGATATGTTAGTAGAATGCTCACAACTCTGTCAGAACTATTTGTTCATAATCTTCTGTTTACTTATTCTCTCATTTTTCTCCCCATGGCAAAACTCAGCTACATAAATGATATGAATTTCATTTTTATCTTCATTGATTGAACAAATGTCTGATCATAACCAAGTTCTCAGAGTTCATCTTCCTTTTTAAAATTAAAACTCTATCATCAGTGTTTGTTTATTACTACAATAAAATTGATAGGGTAAAATGGTTTCTAGAAGAGGAAAGGAAAAAAGTTAATACTAACTTTAAAGGGGCTTACACGTCTCCCCTGTATAGGCGTAAGACAAGAAGAAAGTTCTGAATCATTAGGAAGAAGCAATAAGCTGGGATTTTTGCTGATATCTCCATGAGAATGAGGATTATAGTTTCTGTAATGTGACATTTAGTATATGAAAGGTCTTTGCTGCATGGCATCTATCAGAATAAAAAAAAAACTAGAACCTAAGGTAAAACTTTGATTATTGGCAGATATGAGTTCCAAATTGGCCTTTTAGGCTACAGATGTAACTTATTAAATTTTAATATGATAGCAAAACTCTAAAATGAATCAAACACGAGCACCCTCGGGCTATAATCTAGGTTGGTATATATTTAGCTCATTGGTTTTCTCTAACCACAGAATCCTTAATACTCCAGTTGTGCTTTGTGTGCACCAATGTACAAGCACTTTCCCATGCAGATGTGGTGTCCAATGCTATCTGGGAAGATGAGTAAGACATGTGCTGCCCTCTCTGCCACAGAACATGTGGAGTCACAGGATGGGAGAGTCAAGGTCATAGGACAAGTCATTAGCAGAGTAAGGACAAATCAGTCTTCTGTTTCTATTCCCTTTCTCTCCTTAATGCTATTTCTTCCAGAAGAAAAAGAAAAGCTTTTATAAAATAACGAGTAATTAAAAACTTTGGAGATTTTTGTCTTTAATTTCTATGACCAGAAAGATATTAATGCAGATAATATAGGCCTAAACAAAAGATTTTTAAATGCATTTTGGACGAAAATTCAATTTAACTAAACTATCCGGGATGGCTGGATTTACGGTAATAACAAATACAATAAAACCTGACCTTGAATTTACAAGGTGCCATTCCTCTACAAAGTGCAGAATTCTCTCATGAAAATAATCCCAAATAGTAGTGATGAGCCAGGGTGGACTTAAACTAGGGGACTCATGTTCAGAGTAGGTCAAGACAACTAATGATTATTAATACCACGATGCTCTATGAATTGGCATAAGGCTCTTTCATGCCTACGCTGAGCAGTAGCCTTTATATCAATGCACTTAATTTCTTGGTGTTCAAAAATATCCTAAGAGGGACACACAGATCACCTTGGGAAGGAGAAAAAGAGGAGACCTCCATGAGTAAACTAGGGATGAAGCTGGGCAATTGAAGGGAGGGGATGGGGGATGAGAACATGAGGAAACTGGGATGGCCAAGCTGGGGGAGGGATGGAGTTGGAGAGCAATGAAAGAGATATCTTGATAGAGGGAGACATTATGGGGTAAGGGAGAAACCTGGGTGCAAAAGAAATCCCCAGGAATCCACAAGGATAACTCTAGATTTGACTATTAGCAATAGTGGTGAGGGTACCTGAACTGGCCTAGCCTGGTAATCAGATTGGTGAATATACTAACTGTAATCATAGAGCCTTCATCTAGTAACTGATGGAAGCAGACGCAGAGATCCACAACCAAGTACCAGGCCGAGCTCTGAGAGTCCAGTTGAAGAGAGGGAAGAGGGATTATATGAGCAAGGAGGGGGGGGTGTCAAGATCATGATGGGGAAATCTACAGAGACAACTGAACCAAGCTCATAGGAACTCATGAACTTTAGACTAACAGCTATGGAACCTCCAAGGTACAGGACTCTCTGCATTTGGGAGACAGTTGTGTAGCTGGGTCTGCTTGATGGGCCCCTGGCAGTGGAATCAGGATCTATCCAGGATGCATGAGCTGGCTTTCTGGATCCCATTACCTGTGGTCTGACACCTTGCTCATCCTTGAGGTAGGATGGAGGGGCTTGGTTCTGCCTCAAGTGAATGTACCAGGCTTTGCTGTCCCCCCATGGGAGAACTTATCGTTTTGGAGGAGGGGATGAGGGGTGAGTCGGAGGTGGGGGGAACAGGAGAAGGGATGAGAGGCAGATCTGTGGGTGGTATGTAAAATGAATGAAATTGTTTTAAATAAGAAATCATATGCTAGGCAGATCATTCTATTAACAAATCTATAAGCTGAGTGTGGTGACACACATTATTGATGTTAGCACCTAAGAGACAAAAGTAGGTGCGGCTCTGTGAACGAGAGAGCAACTCAGTCTACACAGCAAATTCCAGAATGGTAGGGCTACATTTTGAGCCCCTGCCTAAAATAATAAAAATATAATCCATATGATACACATAATGTTCCTATCAAGACAAAATAAATATAAAGGATATAGTTATTTGTTATCCAAAAGTTACACTTCATTTGTGAAATTATATTGAGACAGAATAAAAGTAAAGATTTTTCCTGAATTACTACACACAGGCAAGCTTTTGTTTTGTAACCTCTTGCTTAATTCTCCCTGGCCTTCATTCCAACCAGAAGAGCATATTAATTACTCTCATTCATCATAAGTTTCGGCCTATTAATAAATAATAAATCTAATTTTCTCTAGAGCATGTAACAACTTTCAAGTCTTTCCAGGAAGAAGATTCCCATCATCTTCTTAGCTGGAGAAACAAACCCATTGGCTCAGATGGACGATATTACTGTAATGAGCACATTGTGCCTGGTGACTTGTTAAAGCTACTCAACAATCCCTCACATTCATCAGGAAGGAGAACACTCACCCAGGGCATGGGTACCAGCAAACCTGGTTTCTGTGGAGGACTGTGAGGGAATTTCACATGGTTTGTGCTTCTCTTCAATTTCATCTCACTGCTTTAGTTTGAGGTCAAGTTTTAAGTCAATTAAATTACTTTTGTGAAGCCCCAGAAACCAAAGGATTTTTTTTTTCTCAAGATTCAAGAGACTGCTGACCTTAGAGTAGCTAAGTAGAAATGAAGTTGTGTTAACAATAACGAATTGAGAACTGAAGAGGGGAATGAGTGAGTTTTGCAGCTGAACAATCAGCATTTGAGAAGCAATAAAAAATAGTCATTTTACATTCTCATTTCATTATGCTTTGTAACTATCACTAAGTATAGTTTTGATGCACTAAAATATCTGTCACATGCAAGTCAACCAAGCACCAGTGGGCAGCTGTGCATCCAAGAATATAGGGAAAGTATATACTGGATTTGAGGACTGAAAAAAACTGGGACACAAAGTTATATCTGGAAGAAAAGTGGAGGTGGTGAATATGATCAGAACACACCATACAAAAGTAAAATGGAATGAAGTTGTTGAGACTATTTTATGATATCAGGTCTTGCCCTTGAAGTGTATTCCCAGTGGGTGAGGATGTAGAGTACTATTTATTTCCTTTGTTTAAACTGCTAAAATAATGCCAAAGTCCCAGGGTTCGTTGGTGAAATAACTACTCAAACTTTGAATGGAGATCAGGTTCCTTGGCAGAATCTTCATACTGGCTTTGAATTCTTCTTGGTGGGAAGAAGTTGTGTGTGATCTTGCATCTGAGAGTTGTTGTCTCTACTGATGCTAACATCATGATATAACAAGTTTATAGTGGGGTTGCCTTCTGCAGAAAGGGAGGTCAAGAGAGAAATACCCCCATTAATCAGTTCTAGGCCACTTATTCATTCAAAGGACACATGGGATAATACTACATTTCTATCACTGAGACCTAGACATAGCTGAGGTTGCCTCCTACTCTGATTTTGTACAGTACAAAGCTGCAGGCTTCCTTCCTGTTACTGTCATCTGTCTCTTCTCTCTCACTTTACCATACCCTGATGATATGTATACCAATAATATTTGTTCCTGATCTTTATTTATATGCTCAGAAATTAACTGCATGTTTGTAGATGGTATGGTTATACAGTATCAAATTTGGAATGCACAGAACATTACAAAGAGAAAACAAATGTCTTTCTACACTTAGCAGCTTCTAGAGTCTAATGTATCTAGATCCAAGTGCTGTTGCAGGTCTCTCCTGTAACTTTTGAGGAACTTCCAGTGCATTTGTAAGCATAAGTTTATATGAGAGCATATCTCACTTTGTGTGTGTGTGTGTGTGTGTGTGTGTGTGTGTGTCTGTGTTTAATACTTCCAAGCATTATACAGTTTTCAATAATACGTGAGTGTATAATCACAAACATTTAATTTGGAGATTTTTCCCATAAGTCTTTTCTTTAGATATTTGTCTAATTCTTTTTAAAGTTGACAAAGCATTGCATTGTATAATTTCATTATTTTAAAGTGATTTAGTTTGTTCCACTTAATGTTCTCTTGCCCTAAATTCAATTTTCTTAAGATTCTAATTGTGTATATCTTTGAAGAGAATATTACCCTACATATCATAAGTCAATGCTTACATTTTATTCGTAGAATCACACTTACTAAGCATAAACTTTTATTTTGTTAAATGTGCTGTTGATTGTCTACTTAATGGTGTCTTTCTTATTTCTTTGTTTAATGATAGAAATAGAAAAGTCTAGCTATTCTACTTTAGTATCGTCTGAGCAAGGGCCAGCTGTTTGAGTGGGTCCCTAGGAAAGAATGCCTTTCAGGAGAATCTGAGAATGAGAATACTTCTACAAAGAAGGAAGGATGCACAGGGGTGTATGATGATGCATTGTGTGGGAGACTTCTTGAATCTTCCTGGGGCAGAAACTCAAAAGGCAGGCCCGGGCAAAGACGGGAACAGTTGTTCTCCACCTCAGTGCATACCAAAGGCACTTACCTAGAGAATTCTTGCAGTGTGTTAAATGTAGACATTTAGTAGCCCTGTTGGGACCTCTGACACACAACTAGGTTCTATGCATAGAAGACTAAATAGTTACTCTCTGAATATTCGGGGAAGGTAAACACCATCCATACAGATGTACATCAGTGTTGTAGCTCTATACTTCGTGACTAACCCACAACTTTCCCGGCTTCTGTGTTAAAAATTTGGACTGAGGAGATGACTCAACATTTAAAGACATTTGTTATCACTCTTTTGGAGGACCCAGATTCAGTATCCAGCACCCACTTTTGGCACACAACCACCCATAACTCTAGTTCCAGAGTATCTGATGCTCTCTTCTTACCTCTGAGGGCATGAAGCACATATGTGGTGCTCATACTTACATGCAAAAAATACCCATGGACATAAAACAAAATGAATAAACCTAAAAGATAAGATAAAATACTTGGTATTTTAGTTAGGGTTTCTATTGTTGTGAGGACAGATCATGATCACAGCAACTCTTATAAAGGAAGACATCTAATTAATTGACTTACAGTTTCAGAGGTTTAGTCCATTATCTTCATGGAGGGACATGGTGGGACACGGCAGCATGCAAGTAGACATGATGCTGGAGAAGAAGCTGAGAGTGGAGAAGAAGCTACATCTTGATCAACAGGCAACAGGAAGTGAACTGTCTCACCCAGTGTAGCTTGAGCATAGAAGACCTCAAAGCCTACCCCCACAGTGATACACTTCCTCCAACAAGGCCACAACTACTAATAGTGCCACTTCATTTGGGGGACATTTTCTTTTAAACCACCACACTTGGCTGGTTACACTGGATTATGATCATCAGTGAATGATGTTTGTATTTAGTCTCAGTCGCCAAATATAAACAATCATCATTAGCCATACACTAAAGACTCTCATAACAGACTCTATAATATATAAATATATTTTGGATAATGTAAAGTATTATTACATAAAATGTTATTTTTCTATAATAATCCCCATTTCTTGGCAAAAATGCTGATTTTATTTATGAAAATGACTAGTCAGAGAATACCTTAATGGCATGTGGTTTTATAAAGTCATGTTTTGCAATATTTATACATCAATATGTGTAATATGCAGTGCATTTATAGGCTTTGTTTAGTATTTTAGAGAAATTGCTTCTTTTTCTTCCTCAAGAAAGACAAATGTGAGTTCAGCAAAAGTACAACTAAGTTTAGTCTCTTCAACATCAAGTCTCTGAAAAATATTGAACAGTGGTTTGGATCAGAAATTGTGGCTAGGTGCTGTCCAGCAAATGGCAAAAGCAAGAAGAGTTGACAGGACAAGCTGTAGCCAAGTCTCTGGGAGAAGAATTATTCAAACTGCACAACAAATATCACAAATCGTGAAGAGCAAGGGGCTCAGAATTCTGAGAGGAGAGGAGAGAGAGAGGCCAGCTGAGATCAGACTAGTGGGAGAATGGGCCAGAAAGGAGAAAGTGGAGCGTAAATATTTACTGTGTGAGTTTTCCAACTTTAGGTGAGTGGCTGGCCACTGAATATGCCAAGTTGTGTAAGCAGTGGAACAGAAACTTCCACCTACAGAATTGCAATAATAACACATTCTGAGTAGAAGCTACATCTTGATACAGAAATGGACCTAACAAGAGAAATGTGCTTCATTGATAATTTCTAAATCCTGGACTCTATACTGCTCTCCAAAATGCTGAAACTATTACAAAAATTAAGCAAAATGACAAGCAAGAAAATCCATGACAAATTTAATTAAATAAATTTCAAAATTATCCTTATAATGAAAGTCAAAATGAATAGGCATTCAGAAAGATCTACTATTCAGAAGTGGAGTCGAAGCCTCCCCACCTTAATGGGATGTCCCAGGAAAGAGCACACAGCCAATGTTGCATGAAAGAATATGGAAGACGTCTGAGATGAAGGTTTAGAAGGAAAGACAGCATTTACTTTGCGTTTCTTCCATGCTCATGAAGCTATAAACCCATTGAGGGAAAAATCACATCAACATTCAATTGCAGTTAATTATATAGCAATCCTATGAAAATAATTATCATAATTCAGAGTCATAAATATGTGTACTTCTGTAATTAGACACGGGAAAGGAATTATGACTTTTCACTGGTGGCCTTCAAAGTCAACCTCCGAGATCCTGTTGGGTGTTAGGTTTATGACAGTGCAACTTGTATCTACTCTACTGTGTGGCCTGAGCTGGGTTTTCTTTCCTTCTTTCATTTGCAGCACATTTTGCAGCTGACGGCTCCATGAACAGTTGGGTGAAGGATAATTTGGTTGCCCTCCAGCACTTGAATGCCTAGGATCGCACAATCAGAGAATCGGTGTCACATGAAGGCGATTCTTATAATATAATCAAAGTTCTCATGTTGTGCTCTCCTCCAGATGAAACAAACTAATGAAATGTATTGACCCTCCACACGCTTCTGAAGCAGAATGACAAGAGGTAGTGGGGTGACATGGAATCCATTGACATTGATTGTGAAGTCGCTGTTTCCCAGTCACATTGGTGGCTGATTAAAGTGTCACATTGACAATGTAGCCCCTTTTGAACAGGAAATTAATGCCAGCTTGATGGCAAAGAGAATATTCTTCCACAAGGAAGCTCACTTCATCTCTAGTTCTTCTTAGGAATGGGGAAAAAAATAAATAAAACAGGTGACATCTCCTGCACTAGCACAGCTACTTATTGTTTTGTTAAGAAGTGGTAACCAGGAGTGCAAATTCAATCATTGTTTTAAGAAGTAGGAGGTCTATGCCCTTGTGTATTTATCTGTGCTATGAATAACACTTAAAAGATGAAGAGACCAGGACAGAGAGAGGTGGCTCAGAGTTTAAGACTGCTTGCTGCTCCTCCGAAGGACCACAGTTCTGTTTCCAGCACCCAGTTAAGGCTGCCTACAACTGCCTGTAACTCTTGTTTTAGGGTGCCTATAAACCCACAGGCACATGCAATTGCATACACACATGCACACACACAGACACAGACACACACACACACACACACACTCACACACACACACAAATATATATCTTAAAAGAGATGGGGAGAGAGACTAGCTAAGCATGGTGGCTGGTGCCTGTAGTCCTAGCACTCAGGAGTCTGAGGCAAGAAGAGTGAAGTAAACTCAAGACCAGCCTGGGCTCCAGAGTGTGGTTGAGCCCAGCTAGGGCTATAAAATGAGAACCTGTCTCAAACAACAACAATGGTGATGACAACGAAAATCTCCTAAATAAACAAATGAGGAGGAAAAATAATTAAAAACACAATATTAATTCATTTAGAGGAAATTTAAACACCTAGTGATTAAAACGTAACTAACATTTAAATATTTAGCTTATTCATTTCTTTTACGTCTGATAAAAGTATTTGAATATTTTGAATTTAGAGTTATTTAACATTATACCCATCAACAAAATCTGTCTTTGTAGAAACTGTCGTTTATCTCTACTCTGGATTTACAAGAACCCACTAGCTGGAGAGTGGTCATACCTGATTCCTTAAGTCTTAAATCTCTAACATCTATTCCCTTTGTTGTGGGAGGGCATTTCTTGTCCTAAACTTCAAGTTTTCCATTCATTTATTTCTTTTCTTACTTTATTCAATTATTCACTCAAAAGATAATCCATAGGCATCATAGCTGGGTAGGATTGTTGGTTGTTTCCTTCCGTTGAAGGCTTGTATGACTATGTCTGGCACCATGAAGCTTAGTCTTTAGGGGAGCAGGCTTTCAGGTCAGATCACATTTCACCAACATGGCTGCCTAAACATGACTCAAGTAGGGATGACACCAATGGACATGCCCATGTAGAAGTGGGAAAGCTCACAAGGCCTCAACCCTAAACAAATAACTATAGTCCACTAAGGAATGCTGAGAGCGGGAGAGAAAAATATTTCATGGGGAAGAGCACACCATTGGTTATCCATTCAAATATTTAGCCAATATATATACACAAATATATGTGTGTAAGTGACATTATATGGACTAAGCAATCTGTAGTGTGTGTGTGTGTGTGTGTGTGTGTGTGTGTGTGTGTGTGTGTGTG
>CABHPH010144269.1:44018-80854 GCA_902168325.1 Peromyscus nudipes | reverse complement strand
CCCCAGGTCCTAATGAAAGACCCTGTCTCAAAAAAAAAAAAAAAAAAGGCTCCTGGAGAATGACACCCAAGGTTGACCTCTGGACTCCACATGTTCCTGCACATATTGGAGTGGGTGGAACATGTGGAGGGGACAATACAGGGTTATTAGAATAATCTAAACGAGATAGGCAAGGACCTAAGGCTGCAGGAGAGCTAGACAGGTTTGAGTTCCTTTACCTACACAGACATGGGCAAGACAGATGAGCCTAAGCTGCCAGTCTTCAAAAAGGCATCAGGGCTGGCAGATGGATGTAAGGACCAGTGGGAGATGGCACCAGCAGTAGAGCACCCAACTGTCCAAGTTTGCCTGAGCCTGAGAGGTTTCATGTGACAGAGCTGTTGTTGAAGACAATCCACCAAGCAAATCCACAGTCATCTTCATCAGGGCAGCCGCAACTGTGGGAAGACACGTCCCGCCCTTCCCCCTCAGATCAGGTTTGTTGACTATTGATGTATCCTCACAGAAGCAGGCGATAGACTGGCTCATTGGACCCTCACCTGAGATTCTAGCCACACCTCCCAGCCAGTTGTATGCAATTCTGCTCTACTTCGATGAAGGCTGAGGCTCTCCACCGGCATTAGAGCATAAAGGCTGAGGAGGGTTGACCGACGGAGGTTCCATCTTTGTGACTATGGGAAGCCATCATCTAAGCTTGGTGAAGACCTCCCACTATGCCTGTTTCAGGATCACCCATGATTCTGCCAGTAACCCTCGGCCATGCTCTGTAAGGGAGTCATAAACTCTGCTTCACCGGAGTCAGTGTGGGTGGAATTGTGCTTTGGCTTGCCATTGGAACCTTATGAAGAGGGAATAGATGTGTTTATATCTCCCCAGAGAAGAAATTCTCTCAACTGTTGCAAACCTACGAATGTCCAGTGCACGGCTGGACATTTGGTCACCTTACCCCATGGCATGATGTTCAGAAAGAAGCATTGGTTAGGGTGTTTATGGAGAGACCAGGTGAAGGACGGTCCCAAGTCGATTTTCAAGCATTTTAGTGGCATCTGAAGTTGCCCGTCTCTCCTGCCACCCGTTTCTGGCGCCTGTTGAGCTCAGTAGACACTCCTTCCACACCCTTCCTGTGGCCTGGACCTGCAGATCAGCAAAAGAGTGGAGACCCAGACAAGGGCATAAAGACAGCACCTCTGGCCGTGCTACTGGCCTGGTGCCTGGGTCACCTGAAATACAATAAGGCTCATGTCTCTCAGACCTTGCTGATGCTGTTGGAAGCTGAAAATACCCGGGCTCTGGCTTGACGCCTGGGTGGCTCCTCTGGGCCAGGAATCACAGAGTAGCTGTGATGTCTCCATAGGGCTCTTGATACCAGCTCAGGCCTCTGGGGGGAGGAGGTGGGGAATGGCAGGGCCCACACCTCTCACCTTTCCAACAGGTTGAGTATTTTAAACAGACCAGGAATTTTTTTTTTTCCTTTATCCCAATTCATGCTCAGGGGGAGGCAGAGTGACTTTACCATGTTTACTGAACTGAGAGTATCAGATAGAAAGGTTATGGGTACTGCAATAGTTATAATTGCCGAGTTGACAGGATCCAGAATCACCTAGCAGACCAAGCTCCGGGTGTGTCAGTGAGGGAGATTCTAGGTTAGGTTAACTGAGATGGAAAATCCCACCATAGCTGTGGGGGATACTATTCTGGGAGCTGGGATTCTGGGCTGCATAACAAGGAGAAATCTAGTTGGACCTAGTATTTGTCTATCTCTGCCTCCAGCAGACCCAGTGTGACCAGCCACTTCACACTCCTGCCTTTGCCATGATGGATTGTATCCCCTCACACTGTAAGTCAAAATAAACACGTGTGGAATATTCCTTTACGCGTGTGAATATGTATCTCTGTGACTGGTTTAGTAAAGAAGATAATGGGCAATAGCTGGACAGGATACGGTTAGGCAGGAGAACCAGACTAAGGACACTGGGAAGAAAAAGGGCAGAGTCGGAGGATTCGCCAGGGAGACACAGAGAGGAAACAGGAGATGTAAGATAAAAGAGAGGTAACACCATGTGGCAGAATGTAGATTAATATAAATGGGTTAATTTAAGTTGTAAGAGTTAGCTAGAAACAAGCCTGAGCTATTGGCTGAGCATTTATAATCAATAATAAGTCTTACTGTGGTTATTTGGGAGCTGCTGCCAGGACATAGAAAAACTCCACCTACAAATGGCACCCCCACATGGGGCACCTATAAACGTGTCTTTTTTTTTTTTTTCCTTTTCTTTTTTTTTGACAAGGTCTCAATAAGCAGTCCTGGCAGGCAGGCCTAGAACTCATACTCTAGGCCAGGCTGACCTGGAACTCACATGTATCACCACCACTGCTCCCTTCAAGTTGCTTCTGGTCAGGTGTTAGGTCACAGCAATAAGAATAGTAACTTACATGCCTTTGCAGGAAGTGAGCACAGACATTCTGAAATCATAGCCTTTCTTGGTCTACATGTTCATCCCTAGACCAAGAGTGGAGGGACCAGGGGATGGATAAGAGTGATTTGTTTAGACCTGAGACCCAGTGCCTTAGAGCCCAGGACAGTTAGCTTCCACCAAAACTGCTAGCAGACAGCTGAAGCCATTGCAAGAGGAGGGGGCAGTGATGGGGGGGCATTTTACCTCCATCCATGCTCCCTACTATGTACTATGTCCCAACTGCCTGTTTACAAATAACCAGCAACCCCTTCCCAAATTACCACACAAGGCTTATATTAATTATAAATGCTCGACTGTTAACTCAGGCTTGTTACTAACTAGCTCTTACAACTTAAATTAACCCATTTCTATTAATCTATGTATTGCCATGTGGCTCGTGGCTTTACCTGTCCTCTAGCATGTCTTGCTTCCTGTGGGGCTGGCTGGCATCTCTCCCTGACTCTGCCCTCCTTCTTCCCATCATTCTCAGTTTGGCTTTCCCACCTAACTTCCTGCCTGGCTACTGGTCTGTCAGCTTTTTATTAACCAATGAGTAATACATATTCACAGTGTACAGAAGGATTATTCCACAGCACTGATAGGTGATGGAGGGCGATGTCTCTTACCCCATATTCACCTGACACTTGCCCAGGAGGTGGGCTTTCCTGCTCCTCAAAAGCTATAGGTACTTACCTCTGTTCCCTAGAAAGTGTCTTTCAGCTGGACATGCTGGCATCTGCCTTTAATCTCAGTGCTTAGGAGGCAGAGGCAGGTGAATCTCTGTGAGTTCAAGGCCAGCCTGGTTTATATAGTATGTTCCAGCCAGGACTGCATAGAGAAACCCAGTCTCAAGAAAAGAAAGAAAGAATAAGAAAATGTCTTTCAGCTGGGCAGTGGTGGTGCACACCTTTAATCCCAGCACTTGGGAGGCAGAGGCAAGTGGATCTCTGTGAGTTCAAGGCCAGCCTGGGCTACAGAGTGAGTTCCAGGAAAAGGCACCAAAGCTGCACAGAGAAACCATGTCTCCAAAAAACAAAACAACAAAAAGAAAAGAAAAGAAAAGAAAAGAAAAAGAAAGAAAGAAAGAAAGAAAGAAAGAAAGAAAGAAAGAAAGAAAGAAAGAAAGAAAGAAAGAAGGAAAATGTCTTCCAGCCTGGATCTGAAGTACTGATCTGGAAACACTGGCTTGTGAGTCTGGCTAGGTCTCAAAGTGAATGGCAGGTCTGGCATCTTCTTGGCTGGGTGATTTTTAACAGGGCATTGGGCCTCAGTGTTCCCACTTGTAAAATGGGCACGACAAATATCTTCCCTGCAGGACTCCTATGACTATTCAGCTGAACTAGCTAATGCGTGCCAATGCTTGGTGTATTGTACTCAGGAAGTGGCTTCCGTCGTAACAACTGTGCATTATGGACAACAGTAAAACACAAATGTGTCAGTCAGCTGGAGCAAATGGAAGAAAGGAATGCACTTCTCCTTGTTTCTGCCTCTGCCAGCCATTCTGGTGACTGCAAAATGTCTGATGAGCAAGGCCCTTGACATGACATGCTTCTTGCTTTTCACCCTCTGCCTTTCTCACTGCGTGCTGCAGGCAGCCCCACATCCTGCAGACTCTGTGAGCTGTGGTTGATTTAGAAACCTCACGCCCGGCTGCAGAGCGCCTTTACTTTCTATCCGTCTGGCCCCTTCAGCTGCCCACCATGAAATGCAAAGGAGCCTCGCATGAAGGCAGCCGCTGATGTCCTGCCTGCCTGCCCATGGCCCCTGTGGCCAGGAAACTAAGGTGTGGAGGGGAATGGCTTTTTGTTTTGTTTTGTTTTGTTTTGTTTGCTTTTCTGAGACAAGGTCTTACTATGTAGCCCAGGCTGGCCTTGAACTTGCAACCTTCCTGCCTCAGCCTTCTGTGCTGGGACCCCAAGTGTGTACCATGCTCTGCTATCACTGTCTTTTTGCTTCCCAGATGTCATGGGGTGAGCAGCTTCCGCCATGATGTGCTGTCTCACCACAGACCCCAAAGCAAACAGCTGTGGACCCACACTTCCCAAACCAGGAGCCCAGGCAGGCCTTTCTGCCCCTTGTGATGATTATCTTAGGTACTCTGTCACAGCAATGGCAAACTGACTAGTAGTCTGAGGGTTGTAGTAGGCCCCAGCAGTGCATAAACCATACATGCTGGTGCATGCCTGCACCCTAGAGGCAGAAGCAAGAGGACCAGGAATTCAAGGTTATCTTTCGCTACATGGTGAGTTCAAGGCCAACCTGATCTACATTAGACCCTGTTTTAAAACAAAACAAACTAACATATCTCCCTAGAGTTCTGCATCATTTTGTTGTTGTTTTGTTTTTTAAAATGTGTCTGGGTATTTTGCCTGCACATGTGTCTGTACGCTATGTGCATGCAGTTCCCACAAAGTCCAGAAGAGGGAGCCAGATCCCCTAGAACTGGAGTTTCAGACAGTTGTGAGCTGCCACGAGGATGCTGGGAATGGAACCCTTGCCCTCTGGAAGACCAGGCAGTTCTCTTAACCACTGAGCCATCTTTCTAACCTGGGTTCTATATCTTGGAGAAGATTTAAGAGGGAAGTTAAGAGGGTCCTCTGGTACCATGGGTGAGAGACTAATAGGCTCACAGCTATACTTTTCAAGAGCAGATGGCCAACTTCATTTGTTCTTCTGAGTGCCCCCAACTTCTGGCCTATTCCTTGTGATTTCTTATCCATTTGGTTCCCCGTAGGCAGTGGGTTCCCTAGGGACAGGGATTGGGCTCTGATTCCCAGGTGGAAGTCTTGCTTGATGGAGCACCTGGGCCTACTGTGGCCTCACTAGGCCCATCTGACCCTCCTTGTGGGGCTGCAGGTGATCTTGGAGCTCCCTCCTTCCCACAGCCAGGGCTTGAATCTATTCCTTGGCAGCTAAAGAAGAAGGGGAGGGCAGTGAGATGGCTCAGTGGGCAGAGGAGCTGCGGCCAAGCTTGATGGCCTTAGTTCCATGCCCAGGATCCAAATGGTGGAAATTGTCCGCTGCCCCCTGTCTGCCCCCACACTAAATAAAAAAAATAAATAATGTGATTTTTACAAAACCAAGGAGGAAGGCAAGGATTTAGAAACATCAGAAACACAGGTTTCTTCTTCCTCAACACTTCCAGAGCCTGAGCCTGCCTAGGAACCACGCTTCCTTCTCAAGTGCCAGAGAGAACTCACTGATAAAGAACTAAGTTGTCAATAACCAATACAAGGAAGGGAATCGGTGTTTATCAAGACCCTGTTCTGTGCAGGCGCTGTGCTGACCTCCTGTGTGTAGTTTCCCTGACTTGTATCTACCACCTTTGCAGATAAGGAAGTGGAGGACCTTAGACGTAAGGCTAGCCGGGAGGTAGTGGCACATACCTTTAATCCCAGCACTCAGGAGGTAGGCAGATCTACAGAGTGAGTTCCAGAACAGTCAGGGCTACACAGAGAAATCCTGTCTTGAAAAAAACAAAAAAACAAACAACAACCCCCCCCAAAACAAAAACAAACAAACAAGCAAAAAAAAAAAAAAAAAAAAAAAAAAACACCCAAAAACAAAAAAAGAAGAAGAAGGTGGAAAAAAAAAAAAAAAGACTTAAGGGTAGTAGGTAGTGGAGCCAGGGTGTTGGCTCTGGACTTTGAAGCCCATGTGCTGTTACTGTAGGCTGCCTTTGAGGGACTCCTTAGAGACAGAGGTCATGAAACTTTGGTGGTTGTATAACATTCTACTTACACAAGGCAGTCCTGGATGTTCATCATGTGTCAGCTGGGCCATCCTCAGCCAGTTTATCGGCCCAGCACCATGTTGCCCACTGTCAAGGTCACAGGCATTCTCAAAGATTATTCGGAGAAAAGCTTGGATCCTTACCAGACCATGGCCACCAGGTGGCGCTGCAAGGGCTGAGCCGTTTACTCCTACAGTTAAAATGCATCAAGTTCTTCCCTGACATCTAGGACACATCAGGTCCCTCCTAAAACAGAGGTTCCAGGAAAACATTTAAAAAATAAGCACAGGCCAAACCCCTGAGAGTCTGCTTTAGTATTTTGCTGCATAGACTTTGTGGGAATCTGCCAAGATTTTTTTTTAAACATTTTAATTTTCAGATCAGTAAAATTTCATCTATGTGCTTCAATAATTTTCAAGTATAAAAAGGGACCTGGGGGTGTAGCTCAGTGCTAGAGTACCTGCTTTGCATGCAGTCTCCAGTACACACACACACACATACCATATAAAGTATATTGAAAAAGTCTACTCTTGTAAATATACTGCTATTAGTTACTTGTGAATACTTCTAGATATTATATATATGAACATAATACATAATCATCTCTGTGTAAGGTTATATATGAATACATATTTTACACAGTGGTATGTATATATAAGGATATATATATTCCTTCCTTCTTTTTAAACAGATGGTTGCTTTAAAAAAAAAACCTACTTTGGGGGACCATTAAAATGATTCATATGGAAAAGATACTTACTTGCTTCCAAGCCTGAAGACCTCAATTCCATCTCCAGGATCCAAATGATGCAAGAAAGCCAGGCATGGTGGTACATGCCTTTAATTCTAGCACTCAGGAGAGTGAGTTACTATCCAACCAAGGCTACAGAGTAAGACCCTGTCTCAAAAACAAATTAGTGGAAGGAGATAATAGACTTCAGCAAGCTGTCCTCTGCCATCCACACATGCTGCAGGGCACGTGTGTGTGTGTGTGTGTGTGTGTGTGTGTGTGTGTGTGTGTGTGTGCATGCATGCTTCCTTCCCTTCTAGGGAGGAAAAGATTCATAATAGTCATCTGTACAATAAGACCCCCTGCCATTTAAAGAAGGAAAGATAGTGATCTTAGCCATACTTTATTTGGTAATTTACCAATAAGATATGGAATGTAGCATTAAAAAAGAAGCAGAAGCTGGAGAGATGGCTCAGTGGTTAAGAGCACTGACTGCTCTTCCAGAGGTCCTGAGTTCAGTTCCCAGCAACCATATGGTGGCTCACAACCATCTATAATGAGATCTATTGCCATCTTCTGGCCTGCAGGGACACATGCAAGCAGAACACTATATACATAATAAATAAATCTTTAAAAAAAATAAAAATAAGCAAAATGAACATTATTTTAACAAAATAGAATCAATGTATAAATTTTTGTTTTCCAACAAAAACAAAGGTAAAACAAGTACTAACAAGCAATAGATGTTAACTATATATATATATTTTTGGTTTTTTTGAGACAGGGTTTCTCTGTGTAGCTTTGGAGCCTTTCCTGGAACTCACTCTGTAGACCAGGCTGGCCTCGAACTCACAGAGATCCGCCTGCCTCTGCCTCCCAAGTGCTGGGATTAAAGGTGTGCAACACCACTGCCTGGCTATACATATATATATATATATATATATATATTATATATGTTGATTTTTTGCTTTTTGAGACAGGATCTCATGTAACCCAGGCTGACTTTGACTTGATAAGTAGCCAAGGCTGATCATTTGATCTTCCTGCCTCCAGCTTCTAAGTGTTGAGATTAAAGGTGT
Source organism: Peromyscus nudipes (assembly GCA_902168325.1). NCBI lineage: Eukaryota > Metazoa > Chordata > Mammalia > Rodentia > Cricetidae > Peromyscus > Peromyscus nudipes. The sequence goes on along the minus strand of CABHPH010144269.1, from coordinate 72,856 downwards.
GTGCCATTGCAGCCAGTTTATGAGGTGCGAGAATCAAACCCAGGCCCTTGTGCATGCCGGGCAAGCACTCTACCAACTGAGCTTCATTTCCAGCTTGCTTGGTTTAAAATTTTTTAACTGTATTTATTCTTGTGTGTGTGCATGGAACGTCGGGTGGGACATGGGCGTGCCACAACCGCAAGGCCAGAGGACATCTCTCGGGAGTCTGTTCTCTCCTCCACTACTGGTTCTAGAGACTGAACTCATCAGGCTTGCACAGCAAGCGTGTGTCTCTGCTGAGCCGACTTGCCAGCCCTTGCTTGATGTTTTTGATTGGTTGCTCTTAGATGCTGGTTTTAGAAATGTTTTATAATCTCTGCCACCGAGTCTCTGAGCTCGCGTCCTCTGTCAATGCTGATGGTAAACCCTCCGACAACATCCTTGATTCTCACTTGCACACAATGTCCAAAAGCCTTCAGTCATTATGCTGTCCCCACTTGACTTTCAAGTGGTGCTGCTCATGTGACTTACCGGAAACCACAATTGCACAGTGTTTGTGATAATTATTGTGGATTCCTTCCAGATGTTTCTCAGCACTTTAGCCTTTGGTGGACTTTGGGAACAGAACCCATAACCTCCTGTTATTTGATGATGCCAAACTATGGCTGCACGTTTTCTAATCCCCTTGGGATGCAGGTGTGACAGCTACTGTTCCCAAGTCACAGTGACCTGCAGGCCTTAACTCCAGGTTCATACCTTGCTTTCTTCACTGAACAATATAGAGATTTTATTAGTTTGTAAAAAGCTCCTTATTCTTTTGGGGGGGATTATAATACAATTATATTATTTCTCCCTTCGTTTTCATTTTCCTTCCTCCAGTATTCTCTCTCTCTCTCTCTCTCTCTCTCTCTCTCTCTCTCTCTCTCAAGTTCATGGCCTCTTTTTCTTTAATTGCTATAGTTGTGTGTGTGTGTGCATGTACACATGTGTGTATAAATATTCCCAAATATATAAATACAACGTGCTCAGTTCATGTAAGTTTGTATATATAAATATGTTGTAGACTATTATTTCAAGGTGTGTTACTTTTGTTTACACTCTAGAACATTTGTTTAATGATGCAAAGATGTGTTTGATGAAATAAAATTCACCTGCGGTCAGGAGGCTGAATCAGCAATAGCTGTCAGGAAGTGGTAGGGAGAAGCCAGGTGGAGAAGGGTTTATAAGGAGGGCGAGGAGAAGCACGAGGGCTTTTTGGAGGAGGAGAAGAGGGAGAGGAGGTGAGCTACTTTTTATTCAGCCTCTTTGAAGAACAGAATTCCACCTTAACCTTTGAATCTTGAGTTCTTTAGAGGGACAGAGGTTTAGTTAATTTCCCTTCGGAGCTTTGCGCGAGTTGGAGCCTGAGGGAACAGAATCCCTCCCACTACATCCCTTGTGGAACCGCTGCTGGTAGTGGCAGAGATGCATTTGCTGATTCGGACAGCTGTGGCTTAAAAGGCAGCAACCATTTAAAAAAAAAAAAGGACAGCATGTATGTGTGTGTATATTTTAAGGCTGACCATTTGGTATTGGATAACCAATTGCTGTGTCTTCCTGGGGAAGTAGTTTATTTCTTTTGCGCTCAGCATTCCTTACAACATTCCTTAGTGGCCTGTAGTTCTTCGTCTAGGGTTGAGGCCTTGTAAGCTTTTCCTGACCACATCAACATGACTATTGGTGTTGTCCTTGTTCCGGTCATGTTGAGGCAGCCATGGTGAGGAGACTTCATGGGTACAGCTTCTGACATTTCTAGGAGACACAATCTCACAGCAAGCTCTCTGTTCCTCTGCTTCTTACAGCCTTTCTGCCCCCTCTTCCACAATTGATACCTGAGCCTTAGGTCCAGGAGTTATTTGCAGATATATGAGTTGGGACTGGGCTCCACAACTCTGTGTTGTGGTTTTCAGTAATGATCTCTGACTGCTATAAAGCGACGTTTCTTTAATGAGGGTCGAGATCAACACTGTGAGTACAGGGACAAATATTCAGAATGTAGTTAGGGATGATGCTGGTTTAGAAGGTGTGGTTGTAGGTTCTTCACAACCCATGACTTCAACCTTATTCTTCGTTATAACCATATATTGTTCCATTAAAGGGATAAAACATTTTGTTGTATCGTTTTGTTCTTGAGACAAGGTCTTCCCTAGGTTGGCCTGGAACTCACAATCTTCTTTCCTCAACCTCCGGAGTTCTGGAATTACAGGTGTGTAACAACCACACCTAACTCTGTGTGTGGTGTGTGTGTGTGTGTGCATGCATGCGTGTGCATGCACTTGGGCAAGCCAGAGGTCAGTGTCAAGCAACTTTACCTATTGTTCTTCGTTGTATTGTTTTGAGACGAGGTAACTCACCGAATCTGAAGTTGACTAATTGCTCCAGATGGGCTGGCCAGCAAGCCCCAAAGGTCCTCCTATCTCGGATTTCCCAGCACCAGGAGTGTAAGAGTACAACCTCTCATCACCGTGTCTGGCTTGTGCTGGGGATCTCAACTCAGGTCCTCATGTGAGAACCACTTCACAGACTGAGCCGTCTCCCCAGCCCTGGATATCATATGTCCTTCAGGTTCTTCTCTATTTAAAAATAAATAAATCAAAGGGGGATGAGTAGTACTCTTGTAGAGGACTCTAATTCAGCTCCCAGAACCCACGTTGAGTAGCTCACAACCGCTTGTAACTCCAGAGGAGTCAATGCCTTTGACCTCAGCAGGCACCTGCAATCACGTGCTCAGGTGTACAGCCATACTCACACTTACACATATTTTTTTTTTTTTAAAGATCAGGGGCTGGAGAAATAGCTCAGAGGTTCAGAGTACTTGCTGCTCCTCTAGAAGACCTAGGTTCAATTTCCCACACCCATATGGCAGCTCAAAGCCACCTGTAACTCCAGTTCCAGGGGATCTGATGCCCTTTTCTGGTCTCCTCAGGCAACATGCACATACATGATGCACATACATACATGTAAGCAAAAAAAAAAAGACAAAATAAATAAAAATTTAATCTTAATAAGTAAACAAACAGTGAAAGAAAAAACACAGATGCAGTTAAGGCCTCTTAACAGGAACCAATACTGTGATTTTGGTGCAGAGTATTCCTTTATGCTGTGTGAAGATGTGTCACTATGATTGGTTTAATAAAGAGCTGAATGACCATTAGTTAGTCAGGAAGAGGTTAGGCGGGACTTCTGGGAACAGAGAAATCTGGAAAGAAAAAAGGTAGAGTCACCAGCCAGATGGAGAAGAATCAGAATGGGCAGTACAGAGTAAAGGTAAACAAGCCACATAAAAGAGAATAGATTAAAAGATATGGGTTAAGTTATAGGAACTAGTTAGAAACAAGCCTAAGCTACAGGCTGAGCTTTCATAACAAGTCTCCGTGTCATTTTTTTTTTTTTTGTGAGCTGATGGCCCAAAGAAAAATCCATCTACAGACTTTAATGTCTATCATAGATAGTTTTACACCTTTGCTTACATATTTCTACATCCACAAAGATTACACGGTATCATTTTGAGAGTTTCTAGGCTTTATTTGTGCTAAATGATACATAATTTTTCACTTAACATTATAGTTTTGAGTCAAAAAGTATTGATACATGTGGTTCTAGTTTGTTGATTATTATTATTATTTGGCTGTGTAGCATTCTGTTAACTGAACTACAGTATGACCTCTTCCCTGTTGATGAACACTTTTTGTTATAAACATCACTACCCTGCCCAAATTTAACAGTTGCACCAGAAGTAGAGAAGAAGTAGAGTTTCTAGGCTCCTCAGTATGAAGATGAGTATAAACATTTTCAGCTTACTAGGTATTGCTAAATTGTTCTCTCAACCAGTTTTACAAATTGAGTATGCTGTTGACACTCTCATGTAAATTGGTGATTTATCATTTTGTTTGAACTTAAAATACTTTCCTTTTGTAGCATATCATGGGGGTCCCATAGCAATCTTCTAGAACATCATTTCTATTTCCATTTCAATTCAATAAACTTTACTGGTCAGCTTCTGGGAGCAAGCACTGGGAAAACTCGGTGCCAAGCTGGCCTCGCTTCTGGCCCTTGAGAGGTTTATACTCTAGCAGATGAGGGAGAGCCAAGCATGGCATTAACCAACCACATGAAATTGTCCATGAATTACAAACAGGCCTCTACGGTTACTTTATTAAAGAAGTGACTATTTTCTTTCCAATGAAGATTTTAATTTCTATTTTAAAAGGAATAAGTTTTTTGAAAACAGAGAAAATTGGAACTGGGCATGTTGGTTAGTGACAGAGCACTTACTTAGCATGCATGAGGTCCTGGGTTCAAACTCAGTACATCAGAGAGTGGTAGGTAGAGAGGGAGGGAAGGAGGAAGGCTGGGGGTGTAGCTCAGTGAGTAGGGTGTTTGCTTAGCAAGCACAAAGATTAGCACCACATAGATCAGGTGTGGTGGTACATGCCTTCAAGCCCTCTATCCTTGGCATGCAGTTCGCAGCTATATAGTTGAAAGCCAGCCTGGGCTACGTGGGATCCTGTCTGAACAATAACAACAACAGCATAATTAATTAAGTAAAATAAATCCAGAGACAACAGATGTCTGTTCTGCTAGGGAGGAGGTGATTTGTTCTGAGCAGAGACTGTAGTTAGGTGGCATGCAAACTGTGAGGAGGGGACAGCAGTCATGCAGGGCCCTTCTTAACTACCACCAGACACCCCGAGATCACAGCACCCGAGTCCCAGAGTAGAAACGACACTGTGAGTGGGTGGCACACACGTGTAAGTGCTGGTTCCGAAAGGTAAGACAATCTTGTCACTTCTGTGGGCTGCTTGTCTGTCTCTAGAGTAATGGCCAAAGATTTTTCTAGGCTTCAAACTTGAACAGCCTGGTCTACAGCTGGCATGTTGGCACTGTTTGTTCAAAGCCAAATTACTTGTAGGGTTGTGTGTGTGTGTGTGTGTGTGTGTGTGGTTTTTGAGACAGAGTCTCATGTAGCTAGACTGCCTCAAACTCAACTATGTAATTGGCCATAACCTTGACTGTCTGTCCTTCTGCTTCCACTTCCCAGCTGCTAGGATTATAGATATGTACCAATATGCCTGGTCTATGTAGTATTTAGAATTAGGATTATAGATATGACCAATATACCTGGTCTACCCAGTGCTTAGCATCAAACTCAGGCCTCTTGCATGCTAGGCAAATGTGCTGGGTGGTTTTTGTTAACACGGCCATCCTAGGAAGAAGGAACCTCAAGTGAGGAATCGCTTCCCTCAGATTGACCTGTGGACGAGTCTGTGGGGCATTTTTATTTATGGTTGATGTGGGAAGGTCCAGCCCTCTGCGGCATTGTCACCCCTGGGCAGAAAGCAAACTGAGCAAACCATAGAGACCAGGCTGGCAGGCAGTGTTCCTCTTTGGCCTGCTTCAGTTCCTGCCTCTAGGTTCCTGCCATGAGTTCCTGCCCTGACTTCCCTTGATGATGGACTGTAACCTGCAAACTGAAACAAACCCTCCCTCCCTGCGTTACTTTTGGTCATGGGATCTGCATGGGGAAGGGAACTGTGACAGCAAGCGTTCGGCCAACTGAGCTGCATTCCTTCCCCTGGCTTGTTTGAATAAAGTGAGGGGAAGCAACATTAAACTCTGTCCCTCAGACAGCAGTCTCTACTCCCCTCCAACCCTGCTGCCCCCACTGGCTCCAGGGCAGCCCTGAGTGTTGACAAGTCCACTCAGGAGAGTTGTCTGCTACAACCTGGAGGAGCATCTGTCCATGGGGACCAGTAGCTAGGAAGATGCTGAGCAAGCCTGGCATATGCACACACTCAGTCAAGGGCAGCAGTTATCTTGATGGCCCTGCCAACCCTTCCTGTTTCAATGGGAGAATTTTTTTGCAGCCTGATTGCATTCTGAAGGCCAAGGGGCTCTGGACACTGTTGTGCTCCCCCATTTTCAAAGACTCTGCAGAAAGTAGCCCCTGAGAGGAGTGACTTAGCTGAAGGCAGTCAAGCTGGGGCAATCCCACTTGATTCTAGATCCCAGGCTGTGCCGGCCAATGAGGCCAGTCTGTTCTGGCCCACCTGCCTGGTCCTTTCCTTGCAGAATCTCACAGCACATGATTTACTCTTCTGTTCAGGGCTTCTTGCTTTGACATAGGGCTAGCCACTGTGGGGAAGTCCTCAATATTTCAGAGGCATACTCTCTGTTCTAAGCAGTCCTGGTCCCGTTTGGTGACATCTGTATTCTGAGTTAGAAATTATCCTCTTTGATGTTTCCTTAAACATCAAAACAAGACATCTCCATTACAGGGAGTAAGATGGGAATACATTTAGGAAGGCCCATTCCCAAGAACAAGACTCTGAGACACAAGGAAGAACAGGCACCCATGAAGTACCCAGAAGTAAGGGAGCTGGGAAGGGACATAAGACACAGAAAGGGCTTTCCAAGCTTCTCAGACACACAAGGCTCTTATTTTTTAAATGGTGCAACATTTTCATATAACATTTGTACATCCTTCTGGATATTTCCACCAGCTCTAGATTGCTTACAATGCTTAATACCATGCAAATGCTATGCAAACATTTTGTTTAAAGGATAATGACAAGATTTTTTAAAAATCTGGGGCTGGGGAGATAGATCAGTTGGTAAAGTGCTTGCTGAGGATCTGAGTCCAATTCCCAGAATTCATGTTTAAAAAACAACAAAAAAAAACCCAGGTATGGTGGTACACATACAAACCCCAGGGCTAAGTGGTGGAGGCAGGGACCCCTGCCAGCCTAGCTTATTTGTTGAGCTTCTGGCCACTGACAGACCCTATCTTGAAAGGAAAGATACAATGGATGGCTCCAAAGGAAGGATATCTGAGGGTGACCTCTGGCCTGCGGATAGATATGCGCGCGCGCGCGCGCGCGCGCGCGCGCACACACACACACACACACACACCCCTACACACCCCTACATGTGCACACACAAGCACACTCTGTGCATGTTCATTGAAGACAGGGTATCACTGTGTTGCCTAGACTGGCTTCAAGCTCTTGGATTCATATCATCTTCCTGCCTTAGAAGGATACTTAGCCTTCTAAGTATCAGGAATTCCAGGCATGAAACTGTATCCAGCTTCAAAGAGATTTAGGATTGAACTCTGGATCTTGTGTATGCCAGGCAAGCATTATCACTCAGTTCTTGCCAAGTTTTGGCCAAAGGTTGATTGGCCATACATAGGGGAGAGTCAATTTTACTTAGTAAAGAAAATTTTGAAAAATAAACAAAATCCTCCAGGTTCTCATAATTTCACTACTCACATTTAACTGTTTGGAAAAATTTAGAATTTGTATGTTTTAAAATACAGAAACACACATATATTATCTTCTACAAAACTGAGCCCATAGTATAATGGCAAAAATCTCACTTTAATTTTTCACTATGTGATTTTTAATAAGGCTGAGTGTGTGTTTCGATGTTTAATGGTAATTTGTAACTTCTTTTGGGAATTGCTCATTCATACTTTGTCCATTATGCACTTGGATATCCTCCGTTCTGATTGGTTTGAAAAACTCTGGGTAAAGGAGATATTAGTGTTTTCTTATTGACTATTTATCTTGCACCCCACTCCCCAATTTCTCATTTCCTTTTAGTGTTGCTTGTGGTTCCTTCCTGTCCCCAGCTTAATTGGTGAGATTTTGTGTAGTTACAGCTATTGACCATGAAACATAGGGGTGGGGAGAAGTTAGGGAGTGGAGGAGAGTCCTGCCTTTCCCGCCCTGAAGATAAGGCCTGATGCTTTTCTCTCACAGAAGAAAGGGAGGGGAAGGTCATCAGCCCCTCACCTGAGATATCCCTGCCAGCTGTATGCAACTCCTCCCCAGAGGCACATGGTCTCAGGGTCTCTGGAAGTGCTTGAGTTTTTGAAGTGTGGGAGGTTTTCTGAAGGAGGGACTCCATCTATCCAGCTGTGGGAATCACCACCCGTGCTGGAGTGAGACTTTTCAGTGCCGTGTTGATGGCACTGAGATCACTCCCACTCCTGAAGCAACTCCTCACCATGCTTCTGTACGTAAGCCCGGTGAACTCTCTGGTTCACCAGGCTTGGTCTTGCTGGAAGCCTTACTTGGGTCTGCCATTTGTATCCTATCTAGGGGATCAGATATTTGTTCACTTAACCCCAGGAAGAGTTGATGCATAGAGAGATGGCCCAGCAGTTATGAGCACTTATGATTCAATCATGAGGATCAGAGTTTGAATCCCACCACCCAGGCCAGGTGGCTCACAAATGCTTGTAACTCCACCTCCAAGGGATCCAGCCTCCTCTTCTGACCTTTGTAGGCACTGGCACACACATACACAACACAAGCACTCTCTCTGTCTTTCACACACACAACTAAAATTTTTTTTAAAAAATCTATTTTTTAAAAAGTTAGTGCAACACCACAGTACCTGGCAAAGTTGCATTTATATGATCTGAGCCTCATAGGGTTGCTGCTGTTGTTGTTTTTTCCATCACTAGATGAGATCATTGTGCTTTGCTGGAGAAGGGATGTTCCTTGAGCAGGGCCCAGAGCAGAGTGTTAACTGCCAATCCCCAAACACAGCCAGGTGAAGAGCTCTGTCCCCACCTTTTCCAGGTCACTGGCCTCAAGTTCAAGCCCCACTTGGCAAGGATGGTTCCAATGATGCTGTCATTTGCTCAAGGCCAGTCCCAGACGAGCCAGTGGATGCTCTGTTCCAGGCTCCAGCTTTGGTCTTGGTTAAGGTACCCAGAATGCTGCCTGGGCCTCTAGGTTCACTGAGACTGCTGTCCAGGCCTTGCTGTGGTCCAGCTCTGACAAAGACAGCACCCTCTGTGATAAAAACAAAGGGAGGAGGGATGGGAGGGAGAGGACCAGGAGAGTTCTGTTCGAACTCTTGGTCACTATGTAGAATGCATAATGGCCATGGCCATAGAATCCAAGCAGTTCCGATAACTCAAAAGAGACTCTCATTGCTTTTCCCTCCTAGAGGGAAGGGAAGGGGAAGGTCTTCGTCTACATAGAGACCGAACATCTCCTCAATCCAGACAGGGCACACATGACAGAAACAAGAAATGATTGTATTCCTATGTTGCTGGGTGAGCCAGTGAGCTTAATCGGGCTTCCTTAGGAGAGCGTGGGCAACTACACCATGGAAGAAAAACAATCTCTCTACCCAGCTATTAACTGTCTATAATCCCCGGGAAGAGGCCAGGCCTGTGACACACCCTCCCGGGGATGGAAAATTAATGTGCCCAGTCTTGCACAAGTCTCCCTTGGTAATCATAGCTGTTGCCCATTCAAGCCGTGCCCTGTATCTGGGACAGCAGACCACCGTGGGGTGGCGTGGGGGGGCAAACAAAGCATGGGGATTGGAACGGAACAACCCCAATGCTCAGCTTTGGCATGCTAAGTACCTGTAAGTGACAGGTATTGAAAGGGTCCCCCACTTTCCCTTTGCTTTTCTTTATTTGTCCCCAGAAAATCCTAAAAATAGACAAGCTGTAAAACCTAGACAGGCCACTCTTACCTTTCTTCCACAAAGACCCTCCCACGACAGGTCACTGTCCTATCCAAGTGGGGCGAATGATGCAGAGGGAGGTTAAGAAGCTGAACAAGCAGGCTTTGCTGGCAACCTTGTTTGTTACCATCAAGACCTGGCACTTCTGCCCAAGCCCATTTCTACATGCCAGTCCATTCTCCACTGAGCCTAAGGGGGAAAACATCGAGTTCTCCCCAGGTCTTTGGGTCTTCATTTATGATGACTTCAAAGTCACACGAAACTTGCAATACATTCACTGTGCTTTACTTTTCTGTCCTGCTGTGGGTGTGGCACCTGTTGTGTCCCCTCAAACAGTGACTAAGCATTCATTAAACACCAAGTGTTTCCATCCACCATCTTAACAACTTGAACTTACTATTTCCCACTTTGGTAATAATGGAGCTAAGACTTGGAGAGTTAGGCTCCTCAGCTGATTTATAAGAAAACCTGGGCTTGAATCTACATGCTGTTTCAGCCTTCCAGATTGGCACCTACCTGTTGGCCCAAGGCCTTTGAGCTTTAAAATCCCAGCATAGCTTCTGGAAAAATGTATAGGGTGGAGCTGGAGAGATGGCTCAGAGGTTAAGAGTACTTGACTGCTCTTCCAGAGGACCTGGTTTTGATTCCCAGCACCCACATGGTGGCTCACAACTGTCTGTAACTCCAGTCCCAGGGGAGCCAATGTCCTTTTGTCCTCCACAGGCATCGGGTAGGCAAGTGATGCACAGATTACATGCAGGCAAAACTCCCATACACATAAATAAAATGAATTTTTAAAAACTTAAAAAAATGAGTAACTCATTCACACTAGAGTTCAAATTAAATGATAGAAGTTAAAATCCAAGTCTGACTTTTTTCTATTTTACACACAGCCTGAGATGACCTAGGATGTCCTGGGATGGCCCTGGATATCCTGAGATGGCCTAGGCCATAAGAAGAAGGTTAATTGAACTATTTCTTTTGGAAATTTCTCCTCAAGTTTGGGCTTTTCCCTTTAAATCTCACTGGAAAATCCCCAGGAGCTCACTTCCCTCTGCCCCTTCCTGGTTGGCTGTAGGCCAGACTAGAGGTCAACACCAGGACAGGGTAACACTGCGGCTTAGATGTCTGCCCTCCCAGCTCCAACACATACAGTGCTTATCTGGGGTGCATGAGGCCCTGAGTTGGATCCACAGCACCACACAAACACAACCATAATCTCAGCACCCTAGAGGTCAAGATAGGGAAATCAGAAGTTCAAAGTCATCCTCTACTAAATGTTGAGATTGGGACTCAGCCAGCCTGGACTACATAAAGCCTCACCTCAACAAAATAAAATAAAAAATAAAAGTGCTGCGGGACTTCCTGGGAATGCTGCAACGGAATCATCTCTCTCATGGTCTCTAGGCTTGAGGAGAGGAGAAATCCAGGCTTTGGATTCTGACAGACTGGGAATGAATTCTGGCTCTACCATCGAGTGCTTTGAGGAACATAACCTCATCTCTCTGAGACCTGGCTTCTTAATGGTAAAATGGGAACAAGACCTTAAAAATAGACAGTCATGAGGGCTGAAAGAGCCAATCAGCTGAAAGAGTCTGGGAGGGCAGCTTCAAGAGTTGACAGTATCTTCCCAGAGCAGTGTCTCGAGAAAGTTCTTTGCCAAGAGTTTGAGCTGAGAAGATGGGAATACACCCCCCTCTCCCCCACCCATACACACATACATACACACGTGAGTCACCTCTGGCCCAGGGCAGAGTAGGTGCCAAATTGCTAGGAATGCCCTTTCTCCCACTTTTGGTAGTTAATCTTCCTCACATGTCACTCCCTGACCTCTGGTCACAAACCTATCTAGCCTCTAAGGGTCTGAGGTTTCCTAAAGGGACCTGGATTCCAATTACCATGAGGTATGTGTGCTACCACAAGTGTCAGGATGGCTGGGAGATCGCTCACTTCCGACTGAGGGTATAGTTCATGGCATAACACTGTCTATTGTGCATGAGGCCCTCGGTCCGTCTGTAGCGCAGCAATAGATAAGTATAGATGTATATAGAGAAAGATATTGATATATAGTTTATATATAGTTTGTATTGATATTTGTATATTCTATGCATAGTTTCTATATTGCTCTATATTCTGCAAATGATTACAAATCTACATGCATGCTGAAATACGAACAGTGACATGTGTGTTAAGACTTGATAGAAAACACATGCATACATATACATGGATTGAGTGTTCCTTATCTAAACTACCTGAAGCCTGGCCACTGAGAAGGCTCAGCCAGTAAAGACAACTAACGTGTGTGCACCACTATGCCCTCCCTGTTTACGTGGTGCTGGGGATGAAATCCAGGGCCTCATGCATGCTGGGCAAGCGCTCTACCAGGTGAGCTACATTGCCAGCCCGGACTTCGTCTTTAAAGTACTAAAACCTGTATTATTTTACTGGCAGGTGGATCACAGGGTAAATGTCTCCTAACATTCCCTTGCTCATTTTACTTGTTATACTTTCAATGTAAAATGTCTCCCACAGGCTTATGTACTAGAACCTAGCTTCAGGACGCCCTCTTCTGTGGTGGTTTGAATGAGGAAGGCTTCCATAGATGCATATGTTTGAATACTTGGGCCCCAGTTAGTGGAACTGCTTGGGAAGGATTAGGAGGTATTGTTAGCTTTGTTGGAGGAGGTGCGTTTTAAGAGGGCTTTGAGGTTTTAGAAGACTTGGTCCATTCCCAGTGTGCTTTCTGCTTCCTGCTTGTGGACGAAGATGAGGCTTCTCAGCTGTTCTAGCTACCATGCCTCTGTTCCCCCATCATGGACTCTCACTCTCTGAAACTGTAAGCCAAATTAAATGCTTTCTTTTATAAGTTGCCTCAGTCATGGTGTTTTATCACAGTAATAGAAAAGTAACTAATACAGGGACTTTGGGAAAGTGACTGGATCCTGGAGATTCTGACCCAGTCAATGGACTCACTCCTGATGGAGTTATAATATGGCAGCATTATCTGGTAGTGGTGAAAGGTAGAAAGTGGGGACTAGTTAGAGGAAGGAGGTCCCTAGGGTCATGGCTGTAGGAGACCAACTCCCACTTTAATTTACCCCAGGGACTCTTGAGGAGTGAGGGATAAGAGATTTAGATAGAAACAGAGGATAGTCTCGGGTGGGCCTGGATCCTTATCCACCGGCCCAGAACTTTATTCCAAAGGGCTTTTTATAACAATGCCAAGGGGAGAGGCAAAGGACCTCCCCCTTGCTAGTTGTAGCCAAGTGTAGACCCTTCCAAACACCTGGTACTCAAGTCCATGGTCCAATCAATCTCTTATGCAGTCCTGCTGGGTAAAGCCACTAGGAAACCTTGGTGAGCTCCAACACATGGCTTTAGTGGTTATGTCTTGCCCTGGCCCCTTTCTGTTTTCCCCTTTCTCTGCTTCTCAGCTGGCATAAGGTGAGGCATTTCTCTACCTCACGATGCTCTGTTTACCACAGTACTGAAAGCAACGGAATAAACAGACCATGAGTGGAGACCTGGGAAACTGTGAGCTGAAACGAATCTTTGCTCCTTTTACATCATGTCGATCAGGTATATGTGACAGCCACGAAAGTCTGACACAGAACTCTCAAGTATCTCTGAGAACACTCAAAGAACCCAGCTGAGTTTCTTTCCTTGTAACTCAAAGCCCATTTACTAAATGCCTTGCAGTTGGCTTTATGCCAGGTACGGTGACTGTGCTAAGAAATCATGATGGGGCTGGGAGATGAAATAGGGAACAACTCTGTGCATGGTATTTGGAGATGAAGGCTTTATATGCAGGGGGATAAAAGCTAAGATGGGCCTTTCCCAGTAGGGCAGTAGATCCTCTCAGGCTCTGACTTTGGTCCTCCAGTGTCCTCTCAAATTCTGCGGATGCTTGGGGTCCCCAGGCCTGCTGTGGAGGGCTCAACCTCTCTGGGCAGCTCTCTGAAGCCCCCTCTTCTCTGCTGACTCCAGGGGCAGAGCTGTGGAGCTCTAGGTTGCTAGGGCTGGGGAGGAGCTTCTAGGCCAGGCTTTGGTTAGCACAGTCTCTATAGCTCTCCTGTGTGCCTGGTGGGAATGTTAGCGCCTAGAAGGGCCATCCCTGCCTGTAGAGCATTGCTTCCAGCCCAGGGGAGGAGCAGACCTACCGTCTTCTGGTCTCAGTGAGAAGCAGCCTTGGCAACTGGAACCCTAAGGGAGGGAGCTGTGCCCAGAAGTTCCCCATGGACTCAACCTGTAGATGTCCTCAGTGACAAGGGTTAGTTAAGTCACCAACAGCTGCAGGGTTCCAATGAGAAGGAAGATGAGAGGTGTGGGGCTGGGTGTCCATCTGGAGAACTGGGTCACAAATTCTCTGGCTAACTTGGGAATACTTGTTTCCTACTGCCTGCCAGATACTGCAAACTGCAAACATCTTTATGGGGGGAGCGGGGGTGGAGCAGGGAGGGGTCGTGTATATGGGTGTAGAGACCAGAAGTCAACCTCAGATGTCACTCCTCAGGTGCCATCCACCTTGTTTTATGAGACAGGGCGACTTTATAGACTTGGAGCTCGCTGGTTTGACTAGCCTAGCTGGCTGGCAAACTGAAGGATCCACCAACATCTGCCTCCCCAGTGCTGGGATGGCAAGCATGCACTAGCACATCTGGCTTTATGTGGGTTCTGGGTACTGAATTCAAGTCCTCACGCTGTGCTACTTCCTGGCCCCCACAAGCTGCTGCTTATGGCTGCTAAACCAATCAAGGCCCAGAGAAGCTCCTGAACTTGCCCAAGGTCACACAACTGGAATTTCAGTGCAGGTCTCTCAGGCTCTGAAGGCAGTGACAGGAAGTGCTTGTATGGGTTGGGAGCAGGACACAGGTAGACTTGGCTAACTGAAGAGCTGCCTTCCTGCTCATTCCTGGATCATGTCCAGCCTCTCTAGAGGAAGAGGAAGAGCAAGGAGAGACAGAGGCTGTGGAAGGCAGAGAGGACACCTGCCTCAGAGTCAAAGAGGCCTGGACTGAATTCCAGCTGTGACCTTAGGTGGCCCAGGAAGCACTTTGAAGCCACCTCCTGTGACTGGAGCTAGTCTCTGCAGACTTCCAGGGATTCTCCACAGTCAGTCTTTCCCCATCTGATGCTCTCCACAGCCAGTCTACTTCTCCCCATTGCTACCTTTTGGCTTGTCAAATGAGGGTCAGCATGTCCTGGCTCCTCAGCTCGTCCAAGAGGACACAGCTTGCTGGTATTCTGGGAGTCACCTGTCCTCATGGATCTGCAGGCCTTTCCCGTTTATGACATCATGATCCTCACAACAGCCCCGTGTTGCTGTGTCAGAAGAGAGGGTTCAATGGGCTCCCCATCCTACAGATGAGAAAACCATAGTGTTCTGACTTCTAGAAGGCATGCCATCCGTCTGTGAGTCCTAGCCTTTTGCTCAGGTGAATAACCACAGTTGCTAATCTGGTCATGTTGCTGTCTTTTCCCCAAGCTCCATGGAGTCCTTTTGCATAGCTCTTTGCGGCTGGGAATGTAGCCTGGCTCCATGGGCATCTCAGGTTCCTGCAGGAAGCTCCTGGGCTAGTTTTTCTGCAGAAATGGAAGCTGCTCTGTGCCTCATTCCTGCTGACAGGAATAGCACTGAAGTACTGGAAACATCTGGGCATCAGAAAACGGCCCAGGATGGAGTAGAGCTAGGCAAGCAGTCTGCAGTGGGGGGGGGGGGAGGGATGAGGAAGAAGGATGAGGAGTAGGGGAGAAAGATACATAGACTTGGAGAAAGACCGGGGCGGGGGTGGGGGACGAAACATACAAAAGGAGAAAGTGAGAGAGAAGGGGGAGGGGAGCGGGGGGGGGGGGGCGGGGGGGAGGGAAGAAGAAGGAGAGAGAGAAGGCAGAGAGGAGAGATACAGAGACAAAGAGAAAAGGAGTATATACACACACACACACACACACACACACACACACACACACACACATGCCCGCGCGTTGGAGGGCTGTTTATCTAAGACTCATTCTTGTCTCCCTCCACTCCATGCAGAAGCCAGGTCTCCCATTCACCTGCAGCAGAAGCTGGCGCAGGACCCTGGAGTGGTGCACTGCTCAGGATCAAGTGAACAGAGGAAATCAAACCCTGGTGCTGTCCTTCAGATAAGATGAAGGTTTGGCTTTGTTCCTGTCCAGGAAGAGCAGCCTTTGGCAGATGACAAAAATGCTAATGAGGCCCTGGAGAGAACTGTCCAGGTGGAAAGAGCACTAGGCTAGGAGTCACATAGGACTCTGCTGAGTTCCAGAGGTGTGACCTTGAGCTAATCAGGTTGCCTCTCTGAACCTGCTTTGTGGGGTTGGTGGGAGGGGTGAGCAGGCAATGCTGAAATACTTACAGGCTTAGAAAGATGCTTTTACAGTGTGTGGGTATGAAAATAAAAATGTAAAAGGTATGTGCAATAGACCCCAGTAGAGCATCTGGGGAGATGGCTCAGTGCAAGCAGGAAGACCGAGTTCAGATCCCCAGCTCTTACATCAAAGCTGGGCATGGCAGTACGTGCATCTAAGCACGGTAGGCTGGCCAGTCTGTATAAAACTGAGCTCTAGTTTAGAAAGAGACCCAGTGGAAAGGGGTGGAGAAGGCGTGAGAGCCAAAGTTACATTTTAAGTGCTAATTACTATGCCTTAGAGATCCGTGAATCAAAAATGCCTCTAATCTGCAAGCCACTTGCCCAAAGACAGACAGTTCCTAAAATGCTGGGGGCTACTGTTTATGGGAGATAACAAGTATTTTTCACTCCTCTAAACAAGTTTGTTTGACCCATCTGCATCAGATGTGCTTGATCACACCTGGGTGGGAGGTTCACAGGCAGGAAATACATCAGGAGGTAAGGTTACCCCAGATTGGGTGTAGGCAGGAAAATGTCAGGATTGGACCTGATGGGAAATACTTAAGCTGCTGCAAACTGTAACTCCAGGCCATTTCCTGGGAAACTGGGTATGAACCTGGCCATAGTCCACCCACCCAGCCAGTATTTAAATAAAGCTTGCTTCAAATTTGGCTTTAAATTGTGGTAGTGGTCTCATTCTTGACCACTTAACAGAAGACAGACAGCCTTTAGCCTCTACTGTGGGCATGAATGGGATAGTGCACCTGTATACGAATAACACACACACACACACACACATACACACACACACACACACACACACACACAAACAAACACAACAGTGATGACTCAGCAGAACTAGACATTAGTGGATAAGCACTTGGGAGACTGAAGCAAGAGGAATGTGGCTTTGAGAGCAGCCTGGGCTACATAGCGAGACCCTATCTCAAAACAAAAACAACCACCAAAAGAACAAAAAGGTCAAAGAAATGGCTCAATTGGCAAAGTGCTTGCCCTAGAGCATCCAGAAACTATGTAAAAGGCCAGGTGTGGTAATGCGATTAAAATTCCAGCAACGGTGGAGACAGCTGGGTCCCTGGAGGCTTGCTGGTCACCTGCCTTGGCCTATTTGGTGCAGTTCCAGGCCAGTGAGGCACTCTGCTCTTGAGCTGATTATGGCACAAAGTCATGGTGCTTCTTGGAAATAGAGACTAGAGTCTGAGGGACAGAGGAGTCACACAAGATGCAAGCTGATGATGAATTACCATCAGCATGTGAAACTTTGAGGAAGAAACTCCTTGATGTCTTCTGTGGGAGACCAGCTCCCACCTTTTACAGGATTCCTATGAGGAGGAGAGAGGGATAAGGAATTTGTAGATAGATAGCAGAGAGGAGACAGAAACACAGGATAGCTTCGGGAAGACCACTGGCCCCTCTGTCTCTTCAAAAGGGCTGTTTATAACATGCCAAGGGGCAGGGCAAAAGACCTCCCACTTGCTAGATCAAGGTATACCACACAGCCCAAGTGCAGACCCTTCCAAACACCTGGTAACCACACACGTGGTCAAGCCATCGCCTTATGCAGCCCTGCTGGTAAAACAAGCTCAGATCTCACTAGGAAACCTCTGTGCCCCCACAGTCTTAGTTGAATTTGAATTCATCAAGGGACACCCATCAAAACCTGGAGAATGGCCAGCAGTCATCATCAAATCTGGTCGTCTGACTCATAGTTAACAAGCATGTCCTTAAATGTTGGGTTCAGCCTGTGCCCTTTTCATACGATGATTTCAGTGATGTGTGCCTGGAGAAGATGTTTGAGTTAGACTTGGATTCTGACTTCAATAATGTCATTTCTGAATAGACTGTTGTATTAGTTACTTTTCTGTTGCTGTGGATAAAATCCATGACCAAAAGCAGCTTGAAGAGGACTTCATTTTGTCTTATACTTCTAGAAGGCTGGAGTCCATAATGGCAGAGAAGCCTTGGCAGCAGGAAGAGAGGAAGAGAGAGAGAGAGAAAGAGAGCGAGCAGGAAATGAGGAAAGGCTATAAACCCTGAGAGCCCACCCCCTGTGACACACATCCTCCAGCAAGGCTCTACCTCCTAAAGGTTCTGTAGTCTCCCCACACAGTGCCATCAGCAGCCGAGGACCAAGCCATCAAATATATGAGACATAGAGGAAATCTCTCATTTAAACCACAGCAACCACCACAGAAGATAAATGGTTTTGGACATTTGAATATAGGACTGCTCACCTGGAACTCTTTGGTAAATAGCTATATCATACTAGACTTAGCAGGAGTGTTTCTAGGTTGGCTAACATCCTGATTGATGGGAAGCTTTTCAATCTTCCAAGAGGGTGAATAACAGAACAAACGAAGTCCAGAAAAGCTGGCACTCGTGGAGACACTCTGGCCCTGAGGGAATGGTATTGGGTTGGGAAGAATGATACTTATCTGGTAACAACACTACTTCAGACTTTTCTTCATGTGATACCTCATCAGTCAGACCTTGTATCAGAAGAGGTGCACTTCCTCCTCAGCCACCTTCCCAGGGAGACAAGACCATCCAGAGACTGGCTAGTCTCTAATCAGAACAGGGAAAAGGTTTATAAGGGACCACTAAACATTACACTCCAAAAGTACAGAGACAATGCCACTCATTTCTAGCAGGTGCTTACTGATAGTCCCTTCAGATCCAGTGATTGGGTTTTGCTGGGGGAATAGTTGACACACCAAGATAATCAAAGACGAGAATCTCTCACTGAGCACCATATAACCAACTAAACTAGTCTCTGTCATCAGTGACTTGGCTATTAGATATGGTGACCAAGCAAACACATCTGGGTTCAGCTGGTTACACTCTATGAGAAGACAGAACTCCTGATGACCTGGAGAGGTTATCACAGGCTGACTTTATTCATCTACCATGGAGGGTGGTTGAATACTAGCTGACTAAAAATCCAATCAAGAGGTATAAGAGGTTGTATCTCATCTGTATGGTTCTTGGTCAAGTGTTGACTCCAACTCTTTGACCATTTGGATCTTCTGTGACCCATCATTAGTTACTAGTATCTATCATTTGCTTAAATACTTTACAAGGCTCTGTGACAAATATGTTATCCCAAGGATGTTTTCATATCTGTTCTTTAATAAGCTACATGTAGACAAGGATGTAAGTATGATGTTTCTACTATCTCAGGCAGAAGAATGAGATTTAGAACTCCATCTCATTCAAACTTGCTGGCTTAGAAATTGTCACCAGATGACTGAAATACTTAATAACAATGACTTTGCTGGGTCAGGTGGACTTCATATATCTCTTAGTCCTGTTCATCATGATATGGTGTATAGACTCTCAACTATTTAAAAATGCAACAAGGAAACTAGATGTTATAGAAGTATGTGTTACACATGTTGTCCTTAACAAGATTAATTATAGAATCAGCATCCTGACTGGCGTTTACATTCTGTTACATCCAGGTGGTGACCAACCTGAGCATCTATGAGACTTGCCTGGTTTTTGATATGTGCTCACCTTTCCAGGCATGTGCTCATCTTCTGAAGTGGTTTGCCATGGGTTCTGTTTCAGTAGGCATGTATTGTGTGCTCCGGGATTTGAAAATGATTTTCACTTGGATTCTGAGAATTAAATTCCAACTCAGGCCTGCATAGCAAGCACTTGGCCAACTTAACTACCACACTCAGTCTTGATATGCTCTTTAAAAATGATTTGTTGGGGTTGGGGATTTAGCTCAGAGGTAGAGCACTTGCCTAGCAAGCACAAGGCCCTGGGTTCGGTCCTCAGCTCAAAAAAAAAAAAAAAAAAAAAAAAAAAAAGGTTTGTTTTATGTGTACGGATGTTTTGGCCTGCGTGCATGTGGTACTCTTAAAGAGGCTAGAAGAGGGCATTGGATCCCTTGGGAATGGAGCCACAGATGATTATGAGCCACCATGTGGGAACTGGGAACCTGAGAATTGAACTGGCTTCTCCAGAAGAGCAGCTAGTGATCTCAACTGTTGGGCTTCCTCTCCAGCTCTCCCTTGAACTACTTTTAAGACTAGTAGGAGTCTGTGAGATGGCCCAGTGTGTAAAAGTACTTGCCACCAAGTACTGATGACCCGAGTTCTTCACCAGGACCCACCTGGTAGAAGGAAAGAACTGACTTCCCGAGGTTCAAACTGGTATATACTGGTTTGGTTGTATCTGGGGTTGGCTGCCCTGTCTAAGGGAGGAGGTGGGTCCAGGGACAAGAATGGTTGCTGTTGTAGTCTGTGGCTGCTTTCTTGAGTGCAGGAGTAGTTGGATTACAGAGGAGCTTTTACTGTTCACTGTCAATAAAACTACCAAGACTAAGAAAACAATAGGTGGCCTGGCGGTGGTGGCACACGCCTTTAATCCCAGCACTCAGGAGGCAGAGGCAGGCGGATCTCTGTGAGTTCAAGGCCAGCCTGGTCTACAGAGTGAGTTCCAGGACAGCCAGAATTGTTTCACAGAGAAACCCTGTCTCAAAAAACCAAAAAGAAAGAAAAGGAAAGAAAGAAGAAAACAACAGGTGGAGAGTTGCTAGTTGACTTGGGTGAGGAAAAATAAACAAAAAGGCTGTTAGGGACTGAGAGAGCATGGCCTGGGCCTGGGGTGTTTGTAATGGATCCTAGGCTATCATCCTGGGTATGCATTGTTTAGGCTGCTTCCATCGTATTTCCTGCTTCTCAGAAATCATTCATACAAAAATCTGAGCTTCAACTGACTCTATTAGTCAGTTGTTCACCCTAAAAACATTTACCCAGTATATGTTATGCATTATCTGGATCTAGGGAACAAAAGTGGAGAATAACTCATAGATTTAGAGTTCCTTTTATGAAATTTGATTCAATGTGTGGTGTCTGCTTATACAGCTTTTCAAGAACCTTTCTCTCTCATACTTCTTGGGGGGCATCTGTGCCTCTAGTATCCTTTCTTGTCATTCTTATCAACAGCTCCATGACCCTCATTTCTTCTGAGCTACAGCTGGATTCCTTGGCAACTCATAATTTGCCGATGTAGGCCTGACACAAACTGGCTAAGGTCAGCATGGACAACCCTGTGGAAAGGTACTTGTTATCACCGGCTGGACCAGGACATATAAACTGTGGAGGTGTCAGGATGTACAAAAGCAGCAGATGTGTGCATGTATGTGCATGTGTGTATTCAAGTATGTGCACATGTGTATGCCAGTTTGTGCGTATTTGGACGTCAGAGGTCAACATCGGGTATCTTTCTCAGTCATTCTCCTCCTTAGGTTTTTGAGACAGAGTTTCTTACTGAGTCTTGAGGCCACTTGGCTGGACTGGTTGGACAGTGAACTCCAGGGATCTGCTCATCTCCACCCTCCACAGTGTTGAGGTTACAGATGTGTGCTCTCACATCTGTATTTTCATGTGGATGCTAGGGGTCCAAACACAGGTCTCAAGTTTACATAGCAAGCATTCTGTTGGTATCGCCATCTCTCCAGCTCTGAATAGCACATTTTTAATCGAGGTGTTCTCCCATCTCCCAACACATGAATCTAATAATGTTCACAGTCACCCCCTCTGCCTGGAACAGCTATGGTTACTTGGAAGTCATTGTTTTCAAGGTATGAGTTCAGTGGTCCCTATAGATTTCTCAAAGTGAGGGGAATAAGATCATCTTTTCTTTTTACCAATTTTATGGCTAATAATATATTTGGCTTTCCAGAAATCAATCATGAGGAACTATGAACTTGCAAAATGACTCCATGAAAGATAATCTTTTTTTCACACTGAAAATATTTGTCTGATACCACCCTGTTTCCCAGTCTAGGGAATAAAAGGAGAATTAAGCTGTAGATTCAGGATTGCATTTATCAAGCTTGATTTAGTTTTCAGAAGGAGTCTGTTTATGCAGCCTTTTAGGAACTGTGCTCTTCCCCCATCTGGGGGCGTCTACACCATCTGTGGGATTACTTCCTGTTTCATTTGTTTTCAGGTTATAAGGACTGTGGGAGCTCAGGAGATTTTGAACATTATCACCGTAGAGGGAATTGCTCAGCCCTGAGGTGCAATAAAAATCGAAACTGAAAGGCAGATGTAAAACAGGCGTGAAGACTCATTCCGAGGGGGAAATAAACCCACACAGATCACCTTCCTCAGTCTGGAGTCCAGGGGAAAGCAAGAAGTGACAGGTACATGGAGTTCTCTGCAGTTCCAGAGTCAGCCAGCTACTCCTAGAAGGAGGCGTGAGCTGCTGAAGGGAATAAGGCTGAGGGGCTCTGCCACGTGCGCACACTGAGGGAAGCCAGGGAGGCGCTCCATGATGAGTTTCAGATGCGTCCAACTGTGTCGTGGAAGATGGCATGCCATGCAGAGGAATGAGTGGTCTGTGCCCAGTCAGCCACCACCCACTGGGCAGCTGTGCCAGCCCAGGTCTTCCAAGAAACAGACACTGAAACAGGGTGAGACGAGCACAGGGTCATTGGGCAAATGCCTGGAAGCAAAACTGGGGTGCAACTGGGGGGACCTCAGACCTCCTTGTGGGTCTGCCCTACATAAGAGAAGGAAGGAAGGAAGGTTAAATGGCAGCTTCTCATGCTACCCTGAGAAAGGCGGGCAAGGCAGCAAGCGGAAGGGAAGTTCCTGAGCAGAGGGGTCCCCTGACTTCCGGTCTGCGGTAGTAACCTCACTGGGAATAACCTGTGGAAGAATGGAGGGCTATCTTATTTCCCTGCGCCTCCCTTTCCACAGCTGTAAAGTGAAGGTTGTTAGGAGGATTGGCTAAGATAGCATGTGTGTGTCAAGTGTGGTAACTCACACCTGTCATCCCAGCACTTGGGAATCTGAGGCAGGGGGATCGCTTGGAGACCCTGTCTCAAAAACCAAACAATAGCACATATAAAGTGTTTGGAGTGGAGCAAAATAACCAGAAAAGATGATGAATGTAAATTCTCTTTGTCAGGCCCCATCCTGAGCCAAGTTCTGCCCAGGATGACATGTCCTCTCTCCCCTCAGCTCTCTTTAGCCTTACGCCCCCCCCCCACCCGCCAGTCCCCAACCAAATATACAAGGAGGCAGGTGTGAGCACTCCAATGGCTTGTGCTTTGGCAGCCAGCTCTTGAGTTTCTATAAGAGGCCACAAGACCCCAACCCTGGGTGCCAGCTGGGGCAGGGGGAGAGCTAGTACCCTCACTTGGAGGGAACCTACAGCACAGTTGGAGAGCTGAGCCATCCCCCCCTCGGGAGCACTCTCAGGGAGGACTCTCATTCCAGCTCTGCTTCTATGACGTGAACTGAGGGTCACACGCCCCTACCACACCCACTGTTTCCATCTAACTTTCTGCCGTCCTCCATGGGCCACATGTACCTGCCATGCTTCTTCCTCTGGCCCCTCTTCCTACAGTGTCCTCCCCCAAACCCCTTCCTAGTGAATGCCTTTTTCCTGTCCAGCTTAGATGTTCCCTCCCTGGGCACCCTTCTCTGGCACACTGCTCCCACTACTGGCTCCAGTCCCTTAAGCTTGTCATCTCGTGTGTCTCTGTGCCTGCCTCTCGTATCTGGAGAAAAAGAGGATAGATAATGATAAGAGTGCTACCATAGCTAATCACTATATAGTGATGAAAATTAGGCAGGAGAGTGATAAAAAAAACACCTTTAAAGGACTATATAAACAAGTGCCATGGTCTATGATATACCTGTGCCCCAATAGATACTGGTGAATAAGTGTTTAATTCTGTATAATAGAAGCTCACAGTACAGAGACACAGGAGAAATCTTAGACCCAGTGTGCTCTGAGCCAATCCTATCCTATCTGGGCCTCAGCCTTTTCCTTTGAACAGCAGGGCATGGCCTCCAAGGGCCCTCTTGCCTATGCTGGCTTGGGTCAGAGGCTCTGAGTCCTAGACACTGTATGCATCCGCAGAACTTCAAGATCCTCCATACTCCAAAGTTGCTGACTTCCCACGCTGGACAGCTCCCACTCCCATTCTGCAGCCGTGTAGACTCCTAGCTCTCAGCACCTGGACAGCACCCTAGACAGAGACTGCAGAGGGCTGACAGGCTGGTAGACTCCAGCCCTCAAACTCCAAAATAGTGTGAAAGAGAGGCAAGCGTCTTCCCTGATGGAGAGGTAGGCCTCAGCAGCAGGGTGGACCTCCAGACTTCAAGGGGGCATCTGATCAGGCTCTGGGCCTTAGTCAAAGAGCTCAGAGACTACAGCTTTTGGGATCCGCCCCCAACTTTTAGGGCCATGATCCCAGAATCATTTAGATCAGACCTAATCCAGATGTAGGATGTATTAGGCTTCTCACTTGATGCTTTATTTCTTGTTCATTTTCATTCTTTGTATGTAGTCAAGAATAACCTTGCAGGCTGGAGAGATGGCTCAGTGGTTAAGAGCACTGGCTGTTCTTCCAGAGGTCCTGAGTTCAGTTCCCAGCAACCACATGGTGGCTCACAACCATCGTAATTAGATTTGGTGCCCTCTTCTGCATACATGCAACCAGAACACTGTATACATAATAAGTAAATAAATCTTTAAAAAAAAAAAAGAATGACCTTGCATTCCTGATCCTCCTGCCTCCACCTCCTGAGTTCTGGGATTCTGGATGTGTGACAGCATGCTTGGTTTCACTTGATCCTATGGGGAGTTTTTTCTTTTTCTTTCTGCCCCCCATCCCCCTGTGAATGTTCAGAATCTTATTATCATTTAAGAGTTCTATCCCACGCAGCCATTTTGGCACATCCTAGGCTATGGGATATTTTTACATCTTTCACTGTTTCTTTGATGTTGGAACCAGTAATTGATTCTTAGACATTTCCACCATGAGTCATTCTTGTTCATTGACATACCTCATTTTTATTACCTGGTACCACTTATAGCTGTAAAAGATAACACAAAATGCATGAAAACATGAACATTTTATTTCTTTTAAACAGATTCTAAGTTGCACACTTTCTGCTGGGTTATTGATCCATCTGCTTATCAGTGTTTAGTGTCTTCTGTGAGCTAGACCCTGTACTTGGACTTCCATACCCACCCCCATAACTACCCCATAACTACCCCCAATGAGGCAGAAATTATAATCCCCTTCTCAAAAATGAGAACTATATGACTGAGAGGTTAAGTTTCTTCTCCAGGGCCTCCTAGAAAATGACTAAACTGGGATTTCTATTCAGTGCCTTAACCTCCCTTCATTTGGTATTTTCTTGTTTCATTTCTGTTACTGTGATAGAATATCCAGACAGAAAACAGCTTAGGGGAGAAAGGGTCTTATTTGCCTTACAACTCCAAGCCTCAGTCTATCATCTCTGGGAAGCTGTGATAGGATCGCGGGCAGCCAGTTGCATCGTCTCCCATGTTCAAGGGCCGAGAGAAAGAAATGCATCCATGCTGCCTGCTTGCTACCTCATATAGAGTTCAGGGTCCAGCCTAGGAAACAGTGTTACTCACAGTGGCTTGGTTCTTCCTATAATTAAGACTCAAGACAATTCATCACAGACAAACTTGTAGGCCCAAACTGGTCTAGATACCCACTTATTAAGACTTCTGTCTTAGGGTTTTTATTGTGGTGAAGAGACACTATGACCATGGCAACTCTTACAAAGAAAACACTTACAGTTCAGAGGTTCAGTCCATTATCACCATGATGGGGAGTATGGCGGCATGCAGGCAGATGTGGTGCTGGAGCAGCTTAGAGTCCTACATCTCACAGGCAACAGGAAGTTGACTGACTGCCACACTGAGTGAAGCTTGGGGAAAAGACCTCAAAGCCTGTCCCCATGGTAACACACTTCTTCCAACAAGGTCACATCTCCTAATAGTGCCACTCCCTTTGGGGGCCACTTTCTTTGAAACTAATACAGCTCTCTTCCCAGGTGACTCTAGGTTAGGCCAAGTTTAACAAAGTTGATAGTTTAACCAATAAAATTAGTATTGGGAATTAGACCCAGAGACTCATATATATTTCTCAATCATTCTTCTCAACCTGTGGTTCTCAACCTGTGGGTTGCAACACAGGGGTTCCCTAAGACCGTTGGAAAATATATATTTACATTATGATTCATAACTGTAGCAAAATGCTGTTGTGACGTATCAACAAAAATAATTTTATGGTTGGATGTCACCACATCATGAGGAATTGTATGAAAGGGTTGCAGCATTAGGAAGGCTGAGAACCAGTGCTCTAAACTGACAACCTCCTCCTCCGCCTCTTCTTTCTTTCTTGTGCTCCTGAGCCAGCCTCCTGAGTAGCTGGAGTTCAATTTCTGATCATATCAGATTGGATTATGTTACCCCCTTAGCCGCCCACAGTCTTTACGCCATTCCCATCTCCAGCTCTTGCTTCTCTATCTGTTTGGTTTTGTTGTTTGAGACAGGCTCTCACTGTGTATCCCTGGTTGACCAGAAACTCACTATGTAAACTAAACAGGCCTTGAAGTTGCTCTGATCCTCCTGCCTCTGCCTCCTGACTGCTAGAATTCCAGACATGGGCCACCATACCAGATTTATTCCCACTGTTTTGAAGCACAGAACAGTGTAGGTGAGATTCATCTATCCTGGAAGAATATATACGTTCAATTTTTTTTCATTTGTTAGTTCAACATCAAATGATGAGAACTGGCTAAACAGGGTTATTTGTTTAATTTTATCCCAGAGACATAAAGATCATGATTATCTTTTATATCAAGGTCTCTGGGGACCCAATACATCATCACTCCTACACTGAAGAAGTTGTTTAAGAACAAATAAGTAGGACCCAGGGGTCTGGGAGTGTAGCTCATTTGGCAGAGTGCTTATGTGACATGTACAAAAACATGGATTCAGTCCCCAACACCGCATAAACAAGGTGTGGTGGCTTATGCCTTTGTTCCCAGCACTTGGAAGATGGAGGTGGGAGGATCAGACTTCAAGATCATCCTCAGCTAGACAGCAAGTTCCAGGCAATCTAAGCTTCAGAAGTACTCTGTCTCAAAATCAATAACCAAAATCAACCACCAAAACCTCGGAACCAGGGCTGGAGAGATGGCTCACAGGTTAAGAGTGCTGACTGTTATTGGAGAGGGACAGGGTTTGGTTCCTAGAACCCACGTGACGGCGCACACCTACTTGTTAGTCTAGTTCTAGAAGATATGCTGCCTTCTTCTGATTTTTGCATGCTTGTAGTACACATACTCATAAACATTTTTAATAATAATAATAATTAATAATAATAATAATAATAAAGTAGGGACTTGGTAGAGAGGCAACTGGTCTTGTAGGAGAAGGCCTGAGGAAGAGAGATGGGAAAAGACCTTCCCTATGAGACAGCTACATTGAATCATGGAGTTAGTTAAATGGAAGCAATGTAAGCTCTGGTGCACATCTGCAATCCCAGCACGTGGGAGCTGGGGACAGGAGGATTTAGGGTTCAGGATCAGCCTTGGCTATGTATCTAGTTTGAGACTAGTCTGGGATGAATGTGACTCTGTCTAAAAAATAAAAACCGAATTAAAGGACTTCTGAAAGAGAGAGAAGTATAAAGTAGAGTAAGTTTTGTAATCTGGGCCGTGATAGAAAAACAGTATGCAGTATATGCAGTGTTTACATTTTTATTAGAGCAGCTGTGGAATTTGGGAATCTCATGAAGGACTTTAACAATTTGTTTTCTAACTGAGAGAGAGAGAGAGAGAGAGAGAGAGAGAGAGAGAGAGAGAATCCCTTCTAAGAATTGAAAGTGATTGGTGGATGTGACTTGTTTTCCTATCAGCTTTTAGGATAATTGGACTCTGGAAAAGAAAAAACCCACAATCCAAAGTGCATGATTCATTATTTTTTAATGCTCCTCATTACGTTCTATTCTGAGGCATTGAATTTAATTCCATAATAAAACTGGTCCAGGCCAATGAAAGGCAAAGTCATTGTTATTGTCAGGAAGAGGCAGCTAATGAGCACTGAGCACCCCGTGTTCTTCCTCTCTGCTCGACAGGCGCCTGAGGGCAGGGAGTATCCTGCCCCAGGATCCTGGTGTGTCCCTTTTGGTAAAGGAATCAACTAGGCTTCCTGTTTATCAATCTTTTTAAGAGTCCACCCTGGGACCTGGTTTCTCCGAACCTAGCTACCCACAAGTAAGCTCTGCAGATGCATTTGCAATCTTGAAGATGAGGACTGAGCTGGCTGACCTAAGGGACTCCAACAAGGTGCTGCTTGAAGCTCTGCCTGAAACAGCCTGGAGATTTGGGTTCCTTTAACTCTGTGCTTACTAACACTTAGGGCTGAGTGTGTAGTTCAGTAGATGCTGGCCTGACATGCCTAAAGCCCCAGGTTCAATCCCCAGCACTGAAAACCTTACAGCACTTAATGGTGAAAAATGAAGTATGAACCATGTGAATAAAGGTTTTAGCATATACCAACACATAATTTGGCAGTAGCTGGGTGTGGTAGCACACTCTTGTAATTTAAGCACTTAGGGAATTAAGGCAGGAGGATTGCCATGAGTTTGAGACTAGCCTGAGCTATATAGTGAGGTGTGTCTCAAAATAAATAAATAAAGAGCCTGGGCTATATATCGAGGTGTGTCAATGAATGAATGAATGAATGAATGAATGAATGAATAAAACCGATCAGGCATGATGCTCCTCCAGAGGCTAAGTAGGGATATGAGAAGTTTATAACCAGCCTGAGTAACAGTGAGGACATCTCAAAAGAAAATATCACACAAACAACTTTTGGAAGAGTACTTAACTAGAATGCACGAGGCCCCAGGTTTAATTCCAGTACCATGTGCACACAGACACACAAACTAACTTTGGAAGTAAATGGTGTAACTTTTAAACAACTCTCCTCTCAAAATAGCTGTTTTTAAGCAACTCAATATTCATATTTTGTATATGTGGGTTGGGGTCCTTGCTTTCCCTCCCCTTTTGACTTTTAAACACACACACACACACACACACACACACACACACACACACACACACA
>CABHPH010144269.1:27411-44008 GCA_902168325.1 Peromyscus nudipes | reverse complement strand
CACACACACACACACACACACACACACACACACACACACACACACACTGGGGGTGTGGAGAGATGACTCAGTGGTCAGAGCTCTTGTAGAGGACCGGAGTTCAGTTAACAGCACTTACACAAAGCAGCTCACAACTGCCTAAGACCCTCTTCTAGCCTCCACAGTTCTTTGTTACTTCCCTCTGTTACCTGTACCTGTTACCTGCTGTCCCTTTAAAGCATCAACAGGACTTCCTCCTCCAAACTGTGGCAACACTTTTTGAAAGAAGGGTTCAAAGTGCGATCTCTCTCTCTCTCTTTCTCTCTGCTTCTTTTTTCTTGTTACTTCCACCTGCTGAGATCAGTCCCATCATTCTTCTGAAGCTCCCAGCTTCCCTGATCAGCATTGTGAAGTGGTCTCTGCAACCAAATCCATCAGATGCTGTGATGGTTAATATGAGTTGTCAATTTGACAGGTTTCTGAATCACCCAGGAGACAAATCTCTGTGAGGGAAGTTTCTGGATGGATTAACTGGGGGTGGGAAGAGCTACCGTAAACGTAGGAGACACAGTTCCCTGGGGTGGAATTCTGGACTGAATGAAAAGGAGAAAGCAAGGTGAGTACCCGCCTTCATCTCTGGTTTACTGACTGCAGATGAACTGTGACCAGCTGCCTCCAGCTCCTGTAGTCATGCTTCCCTGCCATGATGAACTATACCCTCAAACTGGGAGCCAAACTAAATCCTTTCTTCCTAAAGTTATTGTCATCAAGCATTCTGCCAAAGCAACAAGAAAAGTCACTAAGACAGATGCTTCCCTTGACAGCTCTGTGGCTTTTCCCACAGCTTCTGTGGTGACCCACTCTCTGGGTCTCCCAGTGCCATCCTCTTCTCGGCCTCCCTCCCTCTGCCCTGCCCTTATGTACCTGGTTTCCTTAGAGGTCAGGCTCTCTGTGCTGGGTCCCCTTGCCTTAGATAACCCCTCCATCTCCCTTGGAGTCAAAGCCATCCATGTGCTACCAAGACCAACTCTCTGTATCTTGTCAGCCCAGACCTCTCATTTCGGCTCCACCCTCAGTCCTGCCTGGCTGCCCTCCTTGGTCACCACACAGGTGCCCCGAACCTGTCTTCCTCTTCAAACCACCTTCTCTTCCCTATTTCAGTGACTGAGGTCAGATCTTGAGTGTCACCCTCCTAGACTGTGAACTTCACCAGCACAGGAACTCATTGGCTTTTGTTCTGCTTATTCCAAGCCTCCATGATGCTGACTGGCTACAGTGGATCCTATAGCAGGATATATAGGGATCTATATGTGTGTGTGTGTATGTATGTATGTATGTATGTATAGGTATATTGCCTACTGTAATAAAAATCTATCTGACGAGTCCTTGCTCTCTCCTACATGCTGAAACCATCTCTAAGTCGTGTCCATCTTCCCCTAAAACTTTCCCTCACTTGCATCCCCACCTCCAGAAGCTTGCCGCCACCCTAGTCTGACCCATCTTCTGCCTGGACAAGGGCAACCTCCCCCATGCTGGTCTCTTTGCTTCTCATCTCCTGTTCCCTAGAACACTAGCCAGAAATTTTGTTTTAAAATCTCCAAATGGCCTGTTCTTTAACTGATGAAGACCCTTCAAAGAGCCCCTGTTGATGTCTTCCCAGGATATACTTCCTGGCATGGAGGGAGACAGAGGTTATGGGTTTTTGGTTGTTGCTTTGTTTTGTTTGTTTTGGTTATTGTTTTTCAATGCTGGAGAATGACCCCAAGGCCTTCAGCATGCCAGGCAAGCATACTACCAATGAGATACATCCTTAGCCCAGAGCCTAGGGTTTTTTCTTACTGTTATTGTTATTACTATTATTGTGGAGTTTCCCCCACAAGACAAGGTCTTGCTATTCAGCCTGGATTGGCCCAGAACTTGGTACTCCGGAAGCTGACTTGGTCTTCAAAGTGCTGGGCTTATAGATATGTTCCAGCACATCTGGCTTCATTTTTAATAAATGATTTTCTGACAACTATAGCCAACTGAAGGCCAGACTCCTTGGCCCACCCAGACCCAGAACTTCTTTTCAGAGGATGGTGTTGGGGACCTCTGTAACACAGAGACTGCTTCGGAGACGATGCTAAATTCCCTAACATCAGCAGTTCTGCCAGCTCCTTGCAAAGATGCTGGCTGGTTAGTGCCCTCCTGGCCTCCTGTGCCTCTCTGCTTGTTCCTCCCACTCACTGTGGAGCTCATCAGGGAGCAAGGGTTGGGTGTAGCTCCCAGCTGTTCTACAGAGCTGGGAGAAGAAAGAGTGGGAGGGAGACGAAGCTGCCAAGGAACTTCAGGCCTCTTCTTCCTCTGTATCCCTCTTTCCTGGCATCCCGAGTCCCCAGCATGCTCTACCTGTGGCCACCACTGACTGTCACCTACTGACTCCCTAAGTGGGTGTCCTAGACTTCCAGCAAGGGGCAGAGTACTTCTTCAGGGGAAGTGTGAGGGAGAGAAACTCAGCTACCTGCTTTCAAGGCGGGAAAAGACTTGGCTTCAGCTGCCTCAATGGGCTTGAAAATCTTGGTCACTTGGAACCTGGAGTGATGAAGATGGGGCACAGAAGTCTCTTGAGGAGAGCATAAAGGGAATTTGGGCAGAAGTTTTTTTCTGGAACACTTTGAACTCAGGTTGCAGGGCCCTTGAGAGATGTTCAAAGCCCGGCTTCAGTGACATCCTGAGGAAGTCACTGAACTAAAACTGAGGGATCCTTTTGGGAAATAGACTAAATTTGGGCTATAAGGGACTCACTGAATTCAGGCAAAAGGACTTTCTGAGAGATGTTTTTACTGATTGTGGGAATGTCCAGGGAGTCTGCTAAACTCAGATCCAACTGGATATTTGTAAGGACAATACTGAACTCAAGTTACAGGGGCTTCACGCAGAAATCAATGAACTCAGCCTAGCAACACTTCTTGGGGATGTCACTGAAGTCTTATTGCATGCCTAGAACTTTGATTTTACATTCAAAGTCCACATGGCGTCCCTTGGCTACACTCAGAGTTATAGGATCTACAGATAGACAGGGACACAGACTGTCATCACTCACAAGGTCGCTCATAATTTCTCTTCACCCTCCAGATGCACTCAAGTGTATACACAGAGGAGGGGGAGGAAGGGAGGAGGGAGAGAGAGCACATGCTTTTCCCAGCCCCTCCCCTTAAATTCTCCACATTCTCTGGATCTTTAACCTAAGGGTACAGCCCTCAGACATTTTCGGCTCTTGTTTCTACCTGCTACCTAGTCACCACATCCAGTCTCATGACTTCGATGCTGCTCATTCTCTGAAAACTCTTTATATCTTAAGCCCAGATCTCTCCTTCTGTTCCAGAAAACTCATGTCTGTCTGCCTGACACATCCACATGGTTGGCTGACATGCATTTTAGTTTTCACAGTTCCCAAAACCAGACTTCTGATCTTCCTCTCAACTCACTCTCTATGGTCTTCCCTAACTTAATAAAGGACAATTACATTCTCCCAAGTTCCCAAATTCAATAGCTTAAATTATCTTCTTTTTTCATCATCAGATCCTATTAATTCTTCCTGTAAAATATATTTGGTATCCAGCCTCTGATGACCACTCTACCATGTCCACCCTGGTCCAAGGCATCATCAGACATCCCTGGGTTATTCCTCTAGCATCCCTGCCTCAGTTCTCACCCATGCTATGCTCTGTGGCTCAGGCAAGCCTTCAACCCCTCTATTGACATCCAGCAGCCAGCGTGATCTTTCAGAACTGCAAGCCAGTTCAGGTTCATGTGTTTAAAGCCCGCAGTCCCGGTGATCTCAGAGTCTTGGACATTCACCTCCAGCTCCTCATGTCTTTTCTCTCCACTCTCCCCTCTTGCCTCACCTACTTTACTCACTCCCATGCTCTCTCTGATCACCCTTGTCTCTCTGCTGTTTTCAAACATGTCAAGTACTACACCTCAGGACCCACTTCTATTTTCTATTCCCCCTCTGGAATGTTCCCTCCTAGCTGTCCACACTGTCCTTAGTCCCTGTTCTAATGTTGCCTGAACTTAGGGACTGTCCTTGCCACTGTAATGTAAACAATCCATGACTCCAAGAGCATCACTCCCTCTACCCAGCTCTGCATGTTCTTTATAGCTCTAATCATGATCTGATATACTATAGATGTATTTTCTTACTTATTCATTGTTTGCCTGTTTACCCTAGATCACAAACCCTGAGAAGGCAAAGGCTTGTTCACTGCTGTATCCTTGCTCCTACATCACTACCAAGAAAACAGCAGTGCTCAATCAATAGTTTCTCTGATGAATGAATGAATGCTAGAAACTAAATACTTGTTGAATTAAATAGAATTTGACCTGGCCCTTTAAAATATTTTTACATTTATTTATGTGCATGCGTGTGTGCGTGCGTGCATGCGTGTGTGTGTGTGTGTGTGTGTGTGTGTGTGTGTGTGTGTGTGTGTAGGTCAGGTGGCAGCCCTTGGGAATCAGTTCTCTCCTTTTACTATATGAAGTCATCAGGTTTGGTGGCAAACACCTTTACCTCCTGAACCAGCCATGGACCTGATTCTTTTTTTTTTTTTCATTTTTCTTTATTAAGAAAATTTCTACTCACTTCACATACCACCCACATATCCCCCTCCTCCCTCCTCCCAACCCCCAGCCCTCTCTCCCAAGCCACCCTACATCCCCACATCCCCCAAATCAAGCTCTCCCATGGGGAGTCATCAGAGCCCGGCACACTGAGCCTAGGCAGGTCCAAGGCCCTTCCCACTGCACCAAGGCTGTGCAAGGCGTCACACCACAGGCACCGGATTCCCAGAATCCTGCCCATGCACCAGGTACAGATCCCGATCCCCTTGCCTGGGTGCCCCCCAAACAGTTTGAGCCAAACAACCGTCTTCCGTATCCAAAGGGCCTAGTCCAGTCCCATGGGGGCTCCACAGCCACCAGCATGGACCTGATTCTTAACCTTTGTTAAGATCATAGACAGCTATATCTTTTCAGAGGTCCTAAGCAGAGGAGGGGCTAGGACTAGGAAAAGAGAAAGAGAGACAAAGAGGAAGGAAGGAAGGGAATTTTATAAATAAGTCCTCTAATCCTTCTGGATGGAAAAAACCCAGTGCTGAGTGTGCTGAAGGACGGGACCGCTTGATCAGCATGCGGGGACTGACATGACAGCTAACAGGCAATAATAGGTAATGTCTGCTCTAGAAGAGATGCTGCTTTGAATGTTTAAAGCGGAGAGCCGGACACAACACGGCATCACTGAGGAGCGTGAGGCCATAGAGACTGGCTGCGGGAGGGCCGCTTTCATCTTTAGTCAGAGGGTCAGGGGAAGGTTGTTAGGGCATGGGCACTATGATGTGCATTTTTTAAGGCTGATTTTTGTTTCACTATTGTGCCACAGTGCACACGTGGAAGTCAGAGGACAGCATTTGGGAATCAGTTCCCTTCCAACCACATGGGTTCTGGGTTCAGAGGCCAATGGCTTTAAGCACTGACTCATCCTTCCAACCCTGAATCTGGCTTTTTTATGTGGGTTCTAAGCTTAGGTGCCAAGTACTTTTATCCACTGATCTATTTCACCAGCCTGGGGTTTTCTTTTTTTAAGGACAGGGTCCTACTATGAAGCCCTGGCTGGCCTGGAACCCCCTATATATACTAGGGAGGCCTCGAACACCTCCTACCGCCTGAGTGCTGGGATTAAAGTTATGCATCAGTACATCAAGCTCCAAGGTACGTTTTTCTAAGTCACTGGTTTTAGTTTCTGAATTCTAGCAGCTATTATGAAGTGAAGAACTTGGGACTTCTGGCTAGGATCCCAAATATTTGCTGTCCTGTTTCAAAATGGGACCAGTTTTGCCATTTGACGCTCCTCCAGGGCACTGCCTTTAAGATGCCTTTGGCCTGTGATGGAAACTGGTTGTCCGAAGTTTGAATAAGAATGGCTCCCATAGCCTCATATATTTAAACACTTGAGCCCTAGCTGGTGGAACTGTTTGGGAAGGATTAGGAGGTGTGGCTGTGTTGGGAAGATGGGGGCAAGCTTTGAGGTCTCAAAGGGCTCCAGTGATTTCCAGTGTGCCTCTCTCTGCCTCATGGTTGTGGATCAAGATGTGAGCTCTCAGCTGTTCCTTCACTCTGCCATCATGAACTCTTACCCTCTGAAACCTCAAGCCAAATTAAACGCTGTCTTAGGGTTACTATTCCTGTGATGAAACACCATAACCAAAAGCAACTTGGGGAGGAAAGAAAGGGTTTATTTGGCTTATGCTTCCATATCACTGGAAGGAACTCAGGACAGGAGCTCAAACAGATCAAGGAACCTGGTGGCAGGAGCTGACAAAGAGGCCGTGGAAGGATGCTGTTGACTGGCTTGTTCTCCATGGCTTGCTCAGCCTGCTTTCTTATAGAAATAAGACCACCAGCCCAGGCATGGCACCATCCACAATGGGCTGGACCCTCCCCCATTGACCACTGATTAAGAAAATGCCCTATAACTGGATTTTTTTTTTCAGAGCTGAGGACCAAACCCAGGGCCTTACACTTGCTAGGCAATTGCTGAGCTAGATCCCCAACCCCCCTATAACTGGATCTTATGGAGGCATTTTTCTCAATGAAGATTCCCTCCTACCAGATGACTCTAGCTTGTGTCAAACTGACATAAAACTGGCCAGCACAAATATTTCCTTTTCTAAGTTGCCTGGTCATAGTGTTTTATCACAGCAATAGAAAAGTAAATGGGACAGAAACCAAAGTGATATCATCCACAGGCACACAGGACTTCCACAGCACCCAGAGTATCCACCATTACTGCGCTGGTGAGGGTGGCATAACACACTTCAGGTGAAACTGGTATCTTTTGTTAAGCAAAAACACCTTCCAGAATCTTCGTTGCACTTGAAGGTCTCATCTCTGGTAGAAAAAGGGGCTTGTTCCACTTCAGGAGTGCTAGGACCAATGGGTGCATTCCTCAGGGGAGCACTTAAACCAGAAGTTGTAATAAGCAATGGAGCTGAAGGTAGTCTAGCAAGAGACCGTCCCTAGTATTAGAGAAAAGTGCTGGCTTAAAGCTCAGGGATAAAGGGCTGGACTAGCGCTTTTTTTTTTTTGGTTTTTCAAGACAGGGTTTCCCTGTGTAGCTTTGGAGCCTGTCCTGGATCTCGCTCTGTAGACCAGGGGGGCCTCGAACTCACAGAGATCCTCCTGGCTCTGCCTCCCGTGTTCTGGGATTAAAAGCGTGCACCACCACTGCCCGTCTTGGACTGGCGCTTTAGTTACTTTTCTTATTGCTGTGACCAAATACCTGACAAGCAGGGAAGGGAGGAAGGGTTGATTCTGGCCCACAGTTCAAGGGTACAGTCCAGCATGCTGGGAAAGTCACGGCAATAGGAGCGTAAAGCCGTGGTCATGTTGTATCTGCAGCCAAGAAAGAGGTGAATGCTTGTGCTCAGCTCGCTTTCTCCTTTATATTCAGACTGGGACCCCAGCCCATGGAACTGTACCGCCTATATTTAGGGTGGGTCTTCTTATCTCAGTTAACTTGTTCAAGATAATCTCTCACAGACTTGCCTGAAGGCTAACCTAATCTAGATAATCCCTCACATGCACACCCTGCTATCTCCTAGATGATTCTAGATCTTGTCAAGTTAACACACACACACACACACACACACACACACACACACACACACATGTTTGTTTGTTTTGGTTTTTCCAGACAGGGTTTCTCTGTGTAGCCCTGGCTGTCCTAGAATTACCTCTATTGTCCAGGCTGGCCTTGGACTCAGAGGTCTGCCTGCCTCTGCCTTCAAGTACTAGGATTAAAGGCATGTAGCACCATTCCCAGCTAAGTTGACACATTTTTAAAATATTTATTATTTTTTTTTATTGCGTGCTCATGAGACAGAGATGTATGTGGGACTAAGGGGAGACACAGTGTGTGTCACAGTGCACATGTAGAAGTCAGAAGACAACTTTGTGAAGTCAGGTTTCTCTTTCTACCTTTAGGCTATGGGTCCCGGGGATCAAGCTGACAACCAGAGCGCTTTAACCTGCTCAGCCACCTCACCAGCCCAATGAACAATATTAACCATCCTCTCTCTCCTATGTAAGGACCTGGGTTCAATCTCAGGGACTCAAAACAAAGCAAAACAAAACAACAAAATAGTGTTATGGCGGGGAAGCCTACAGCAGCAAGCTGGACTAGATGCCTTCATCACTGCCTCTAACTCTTTCTGAGTTCTGTGAGTTCTACTCATCTCTTCTCATTCTGGCCTTCTAGTCCTGATACATCCTCTGCAGACAAAAATCACACCCCAACTTCAATGACCCTGTCAAGGAAGCATGGGGAGCAGGTAGTCATATGCCACTCAATTGGTCTGTCCTTACTGCCCATCACTTTACCAACCCAGACGTTCATTGGCTCAGATTGTGGAAACTGGCCCGTGGTAGGTAAGTCAAACAGAATAATGTCCCCTGCTCCACCCCCAAGATGCCCACATCTAATCCCTTTGCCTGACCTGGCAGAAGGACTGTGTGGATATAAGTTAGGAGAGTGAGGTGGGAAAACGATCTTGGATTCTCCAGGTGGGCCCAGTGAGATCATCAAAGTCCATCAAAGAAGGCAGGGGAGCCAGAGAAAGAGAAGGTAAGAGAAGCCGAGGTTAGAGTGATGTGCTTCGTGACGAGAGAGGTGGCCGTGAGTGAAAGAGTGAAGATAACCATGGGCAACTGGCAAAGGCCAGGAAACGCATTCTCCCCAGAGTCTCCAAAAGGAATACAGCTTGGCTGACCCTTTGGTTTCAGCCTTCTGAGACCCATTTCCACCATTCTGACTCCAGGACTACGAATATGATAAATCAGTGTTATTTTAAGCCAATTCAATTCACGATTATTTGTTATCAAATTAGAAAACAAATATAGGGGCTGGAGAGATGGCTCAGAGGTTAAGAGCACCGACTGCTCTTCCAGAGGTCCTGAGTTCAATTCCCAGCAACCACATGGTGACTCACAACCATCTGTAATGAGATCTGGCACCCCTCTTCTGTATACATAATAAATAAATCTTTAAAAAAAAAGAAAACAAATATAGAGACTTAAAATCAATCCCCCAAACAACCAACAACCTGGAAAAAGAAAAAAATGTCTCCTAAGGAGGAAGAGGAAGTGACC
Organism: Peromyscus nudipes; assembly: GCA_902168325.1. NCBI lineage: Eukaryota > Metazoa > Chordata > Mammalia > Rodentia > Cricetidae > Peromyscus > Peromyscus nudipes. Next base: position 34,843 of record CABHPH010144269.1, on the reverse strand, counting down.
ATGGCAGTTAAGAGCACGGGCCTTGTGCTGGTGGGATGGTGCAGCCGCTAAAGGCTCTTGCTGGTGAACCTGATGGTCTGAGTTTGATCCCAGGGAGCCACATGGTGGAAAGGGAGAACCAAGTCATATAAGCTGTCCTCTGATCTCCACATGTGCACTGTGACATACACATGTGCATGACCCCCCACTCTTCAGGGAACAAATAAAGAAATGTAATTTTTGAAAAGAATGTGGGCCTTGGGGATAGACAGACTTGATCTGAATCCCAGCTGAGCTTCATTTCCCTATCTCTGGAAATATGGAAGTATTATACCTACTTTGCCCAGGGAGCTTGTGAAGATTAAGTCAATGCAGGTAAGGGCTGCGGGTTTAGCTCTGTGGTACAAGTCCATGGTTCGAGCCCCAGCACTTCAATGAGGAAAACAATGCAAAGCCAGCAGGCTAGAACCCAGATATAGCACCTGAAAACTAGGAAGGGCTCAATAGACTGTCACCATGGTTATTGTTCATTGCTGTCGCCACGTCTACTATTGCTCTTACCACCACGCCCACTCTTATGCTGATGATACTTTGGCTGCTGAGGCTATCGCCACTAACATCACAGCATCCCTGGCTGAGTACACAGCATGGGAAGGATCGACAGAAACAGCAGCAGGAATAAGGGGGGATAGCATTAGAAAGGGTCAAAAGTAGCAGTTACAACACCTACCCACTGTTCTGGTGGGTCTTATCTCTCAACCTGAAGACCCCAGGGCTGAGAAAATCGATATCTGCATCTTTCTGCCAGAAATCCCTGCTAGATTGCCTGTGTCTCGTGCTGTAGCCTCCTGGCTGACAGGCTAATGCCAAATCCCCAGCCAAGGCCTCCATCTGCGCCTCTTCTGTCTGGCTCTGTGCCATTGAGCCAGGCCTGGATTCCAGCTAGGGCTTTACTAAGGGAATGCAGAGACATGGCAGAGCCCAGAATTCAAGGTGCTGGTCCTCTGCTCTGGGAGACAAACCAGAGCCCAGAGTCTAATTATAGCCATTTCCTTGTGGCATTTTCCATTTGAGAAAGCAAACCACAGAGCAGAAGAACGAGTGGGCAAGGTACAAACACCTCCTTTCTGTGATTCTCTCCCAAGGCACCACTATTGTTTAGGAGCCTCCTTTTCTTCAAATGTATAAAAAGGCACCAGATTGCTTTTCCCTAAAACACTGAGTTTTGATGAGTAACACACTAAGACAATATGTTGTAGGTATTTTTAGCATGCAATACCACTTAATATGGTGGTTATGAATCATCCTCTGAGCCAGGCCTGGTGGCACTGGCTTGTCATCTCAGCTACTAGGGGACTGAAGCAGGAAAATCACAACTTCAAGGTCAGGTTGGGCAACTTAGTGAGATCCTGTCTCAAGATTAAAAGAAATAATAACAATAAAAAGAGAGGGACTGGGGATATGGTGATAGAGCTCAACAGTAAAATTCTGTGGTTGTTTGAAAGAAAATGGCCCCCAAAGGGAGTGGCACTATTAGGAGGTGTGGCTGTGTTGGAGGAAGTGTGTTACTGTGGGGGTGGGCTTTGAGGTCTCCTATGCTCAAGCTCTGCCCAGTGTAACAGTTTGCTTCCTGTTGCCTGCAGATCAAGAACTCTCAGCTCCTTCTCTAGCACTATATCTGCCTGCATGCCTCCATTTCCCCACCATGATGATAATGGAATAAATCTCTGAAACTGTAAGCCACCCAAATTAAATGTTTTCCTTTATAAAAGTTGCTGTGTTCATGGTGTCTCTTCACAGCAGTTAAGACAAATTCTTCCTAACATTCACAAGGTTATTTTGATCCTCTGTGTGTGTCCATACACATGCACGATTTGCTCCTTTACCAGATGGGTCCTGGTATGGGACTCTTCAGGTTCAATGGCAGGGGCCTTTACCTGTTGAGCCATCTTACTGCACCCCTGAGGCCATAGGTTCAATCCCTAGCACTGGGGAGGATGGGGGAATCCCCAACAGAACCCTCATCTGGAGTCAAAGAGAATCTAGCATTACATGGGAGCTTACTTGCTTGCTTGCTTGTTTTCAGACAGGGCCTTACTGTGGAGCTTAGCCTGGCCTCTGACAATCCTGTCTCAGCCCTCCAGGTACTGGCATCACAGGCCTGTGTCACCACACTGGATACACATTCTGGTTTTGCTTCTTTTAGCTACATGGCCTTAGGTAAGGTACTTACCTTGTCAGAATCTCAGTCCCTGTTTATCCCAGCACTTGGGAGGCAGAGGCAGACAGATCTCTGTGAGTTCAAGGCCAGCCTGGTTTACAGAGTGAGTTCCAGGACAGGCAAGGCTACACAGAGAAACCCTGTCTCAAAAAATGAACCAAGCAAGCAAACAAACAAACAAAAAAGACATGGTATCACTATGTGACCCTTGCTGGCCTGGAACTTGCTACATAAACAAGGCAGGCCTTGAACTCATAGAGACTCACCTGCCTTTGCCTCTCAAGTGCTGAGATTAAAGACACAAACCACCATGTTTGGCTTAATTTCTTTGTTTTAAAATGGCTTCAGGGCCAGAGAGGTGGCTCAGTAAAGATAAGTATGCTTGCTGCCACGACTGAGGAACTGAGTTCAATCTCTGGGATCTAAATCGTGGAATGAAAGAACTGATTTCCACAAGTTATCCCCTGACCTCCACAGGTGTGCTGTGGCACATGAACAGATAGATGCCTCTCACGGCTCCTGTGAGGAGAAAGGAGATGATCCACTGTAGCCCACAGCTCACTGCCTGAACTTGAGCAATTACTTGGTAAATGCTAGTTATTATTGTCATCAGTGTTTGTTACAGTTTGGATATGAAACGCCCTCCAATGGGCTCATGTGTTTAACCTGGGGCTCCAGCTGCTGATGCTCTTTGGGGGAATTTCTAGATACTTTAGGAGATGGGCCATAACTGAAGAAGGTAGAAGACCACAGAGATGTGTCTTTGGGGGCTGTATCTTGCCCTGGTCTCTTCCTATATTCCCTTCTACTCTGCTTCCTGGAGGCCACGATGTGATCTCTTCTTTGCCACACTCTCCCCACCCTGATGGAAGGATACTGCTGAAACCGTGAGCCAAGACAAATACATCCTTCAGTTGTTATATCACAGCTATTATATCGCAGAGACGCAAAGGTAACCATGGCATCACCGTGATGCTAGTCTCGTTTTCAGAACGTAGATTTGCTCAGGACCAAAGGCAGCCACACATCTTAATGTCAGCTTGTCTTGGCCTCCTCATTGTCACAGCAGCCACAGACTGCTTACTTGGTAAGGTCTGGGCAGTCAGGTTCCTTTCCCTTCCAAGGTCAGGGCACTAGACAGCCTGAGTTCTTCTTAGTGGGTTCAGCTAAGCATGGCTGCAATAGACAAAGACATTCTTACACGCTTCAGAAGTACTCCACAATAGTTGTTACAGTATTGGGACTGTCTGTCCCACAAAGCTGTAAAAATAATAAATTAAAATTAAACCAGGTATGGAGGTGTACACCTGCATTCCCAGCACTTGGGAGTCAGAGACAGCGAGATCAGGTGTTTAAGGCTGTCTTCAGTTACAGACTGAGTTGGAAGCCAGCCTGGGTTGCATACGACCCTTCCTGATAAAAAGGAAAGAAGACTCAGTCGTTAATAGCACTTGCTGCTCTTGCAGAGGACCCAGGTTTGGTCCCCAGCATAGACATTAGGTGGTTCAGAACCACCTGGGACTCTTCAGAACCACACTTCTAGTCTCTATGGCACCTGCATGTCCTGTGGTGCACATAAAATCACGCTGGCACACACATACACATGTAAGTAAATAAACACATAAATAAACCTTTAAAAAGAAGGAAAAAAGTCATTACTAGAAAGTTGACTTCTAACTTATGATCTTTGAACAAAAACATTGAATTTGTCGATTGGCCAATTCAGTTATGACTGACCAAAATACATCTGAGAAATCACGACAGTTCAGGGTTATTTCAAATGTGGCAACTAAATGAAGATTTCTCAGAGTTTGAGGTGGGGGTGCTAGGTGAAATTTGGTGGTAGACTCATGCTTAGGATACAAAATGCTCTGGATTAGGTCATATTGTTTAAAAAAAAAATACCAAGAAGATTCCCCAGAAAGAAACAAGACACGAAGAATGAGTCAGACGACATTTGGCAAGGTCTTTGAATTTTCTCCCCTGCGGTGACAGTAATTGATGGAGGCAGGGCAATCAGCATCCTCCATCACCACAGGTGATACCCAGGTCACTGTATCCTTTGCAAGTGCAATTTGCTGGACACATCAGTGTATTTCTTTCAGCTCTGCAATCCCACCTCTGAGAATCTATCCCAAAGAAATAATCTGAATTTAGAAAGCGCTATTGACTTATGTTTGTTGATTGCCTAATTACGCATAAATGTGCAACTTCCTAAATGACAACCCAAAGGTCTACTAGGTAGCTGGTTAAATAACCAACAACAAATCTACTCAGTGGAGTATTACACAGCCACACCCGGGTTATGTGCAGAAAGTTTTCTGAATAGTAAGCAAACAATTAGATACAGAATGGCATCATTTTAGCTATGTGAAAAACTGTAGGTAAGAAAAAATTTAGAGAATAATATTTAATAGTTACATTAAGAACTAGAATTGAGATGTATTAATGAATGTATTAGAGAGTGATTCGTAATTGTGGGCAATTTTTTATACATGTTTTGAGTTAAACATGTCCTACTACATTTTTGTTTATTTTTGTGTATGTGTGTGTGTATGTGTGTGGGCATACATGGTCCATCACGTACCTGTGGAGGTTAGGAGATAGTCTGCAGAAGTCAATCCATGTGGGTCCCAGGGACGGAACTGAGGTCATGGCTTGGCTGCAAACTTTTGTTGATTCACATTATTGGCCTTGTTCTGAGTTTTAAATTGTGTGGTTCAATATGAATTGTGTGCCTAGTAGACTACTAGCCCTCGAAGATCTCCCAGCCTGATCCCTAGAGCCTGTTACTATGGATTAAGGATAAAATCCACAGATTGATTATGTATCTCATTTACACTTAGAATCAAGACATTTTTCCTTTGGATGAAGAAGATTTGTATCACTGAGTTTATAGGAGACAGATCAGAATTTGTAGGTCAGCACATTGTTGTTTGCTATTTATAAAATCTGTAATCTCCAAATCTACATACATATAAACCCAGAAATGGGGTCATTTTGCCTCCAGTATGGATCATTTTTCTTCCTTAAATCCATTTTTTTCTGAACCATAAAACTGTGACATTATAAGCAAAAGTTTAAAAAAAAAAAAAGAAAGAAAGAAAAAAATGTTCACAATTTCTTTACCTTAAAGTAATCATTCTTTTGTATATTGCCTTCCATTTTTCAGTTTGCTTGCTTTGTTTTAAGACAAGTCTTATGTAGCCCAGGCTGGCTTTGATCCTCCTGTGTTGTTGAGGATGGCCTTGTGGAATGGAAACGGATCCTCTTTGCCTCTGCCGCCCAAGTGCTGGGGTTACATGTTTGTTATCACCATACCTGAGCTTTTTTTCTCCCTTCCCTTGTTCCTCCTCTCCTCCCCTCTCCTCCCCTCTCCTTCCCTCCCCTTCCCTCCCCTTCCCTTTCTTTCCATGTGTGTGTCTTTTTTTTTTTTCCTGAGATAGTCTTGCTATGTAGTCCAGGCTAGTCTCAAACTCTAGATCATAGCTTCCCATGTTCTGGGATCATAGACACTACCACATACTATGAGCTTTTAAAAAAACACATATTTTGTTGATGAGGATTCTTCATTGTAAATAGCCAAAATCCGCCTCAAAGTATCATAACTTAAAGAATGGATTAGTTTAGTGGCTAGGAAATACATTAGCTTTTGGAGTGGCTAGATTCAAACGATATATTCAAAATATTGCTAAGGCCATATGTCTTTCCACGCCTTGGTTCTTTCCTTCGTCCTTTCCTCTACATGGTTTCATTATTTGATCTGTCCACATGATAGGAAGAATGGCCAACAGTTTGGTGAGACTCTTGTGGTCCTTATAATTCTCAATACCGGAAGAAGACAAAGCAACTGATGTCGAACATCTTGTATACATTGTCCTTGGACATCTGTGGGTCACATGGCCACCCTGAGGTAAATAGGTATTGAGATGGAGATAAAGGTAGCATTATTGTCTAGGCTCAAGTCACATGCATACTCCTAAAGGCAGGGATTGGGAAGGGACAGTATGACTGATGACCGCCAGAGAAGTCTCAGTGCCTTTAAAGTGGGTGTTGATCATTTGAAAATAGGAACCAGCCGGGCGTTGGTGGCGCACGCCTTTAATCCCAGCACTCGGGAGGCAGAGGCAGGCGGATCTCTGTGAGTTCGAGGCCAGCCTGGGCTACCAAGTGAGCTCCAGGAAAGGCGCAAAGCTATACAGAGAAACCCTGTCTCGAAAAAAAAACAAAAAAAAAAAAAAAAAAAAAAAAATGAAAATAGGAACCAGCATCTATCCATATATTTTTTTTTCAAAAATGATCATTTTGGACATAAAATCATATGCATGTATGAAAATACCACAATGAAACCATTATTTTGACATAGTAGAATCTAGAAAAAAAGATGTGAAAATAATATATATTTATCTTGTACAGTATATTTTGAAATGTGTTGTTGAATAGTTAAGTTAATACATGTATTACCTCATATATCTAGTTTATATCGTGAATAATTTGTATTTTCTCCACTCTTCATAATTACCATTTTAATGGCTTCAGGATTGCATCTTATAATAGAATCCCAGTATTTAGGAAATGGAAGCAGATCAGAAATTCAAGGTCATCCTCTGGTACAGAGTAAGTTCAAGGCCAGCCAGGAGTCTTTTTTTTGTTTGTTTGTTTGTTTTTTGTTTTTTCAAGACAGGGTCTCTCTGTGTAGTTTTGGTGCCTGTCCTGGATCTTGCTCGGTAGACCAGGCTGGCCTCGAACTCACAGAGATCCGCCTGCCTCTGCCTCCTGAGTGCTGGGATTAAAGGCATGCGCTACTGTAGCTAGAGTTTTCCTGCCTGGCCCACGGTCAGGATAAATCTCTCTCACCTGCCAGTCCCACAGCCGCTCAGACCCAACCAAGTAAACACAGAGACTTATGTTGCTTACAAACTGTATGGCCGTGGCAGGCTTCTTGCTAACTGTCCTTATATCTTAAATTAATCCATTTCTATAAATCTATACCTTGCCACATGGCTTGTGGCTTACCGGCATCTTTACATGCTGCTTGTCCTGGCAGTGGCTGGCTGTCTGGCAGCGTCTCCTTCCACCTTCCTGCTCTTTTTATTCTTAGTCCCGCCTATACTTCCTGCCTAGCCACTGGCCAATCAGTGTTTTATTAGCAACACATTTGCCATACAGAACATCCCACAGCACGCTACCACCGCTGGCGATCTACCTTGTCTTTTTTTTTTTTTTTTTTTT
>CABHPH010144269.1:1859-27311 GCA_902168325.1 Peromyscus nudipes | reverse complement strand
TTTTTTTTTTTTTTAGTTTTTTCAAGACAGGGTTTCTCTGTGTAGCTTTGCACCTTTCCTGGAACTCGCTTTGGAGACAAGGCTGGCCTCGAACTCACAGAGATCTGCCTGCCTCTGCCTCCTGAGTGCTGGGATTAAAGGCATGTGCTACTACCGCCCGGTGATCTACCTTGTCTTAACAAACCAATAAATTGAACTAAAAGGAAAAAGAAAACAAAATCAACCAAACAATTGAAACATCTATTGTTCATTCCAATAAACCTTCGGAAGAAAAGTGAAAATTTCCCTTTGCCCCTTTATGTGTAGTTTTCTCTCTGGTTCAGATTATTTCTGTAAATAGATTTCCAGAAGAGAGTTTACTGGGTTAAAGGTGGGAACGATGATTCATTCTGGCAAATCATTTTTAGAAGGGCTCTGCTAGTGCGCTGGGAGCAGGGTAGCTGCCAGGAGAAGAGGGAAATTGTGCTGTCAGGACTTGCAAAAGGAGACCGCTTGAAGGCATATCCTATAGCCACCACCAAAGCACAAAGAAATATAAAAACTGATAATAAGGCACACCCTGCCATCCCAGCGGCCAGGAAGCAGAGTTCTTGCAACTTTGAGGTCAGCCTGGGTTACGTGGAAAATTCTAGGTTAGTCAGGATTGTACAGTGAGACCCTGTCTCAAAATGTGACCCCCCCCCCAAAAAAAAACAAAAAACAAGAAACATACATGCACTGGTAAAATGCAAATGCTTCTGGTTAGGAAAATGCATGCTAGAACAGTGAGATAATACTTTTCACCCTTCAGGTTGATAAAAATAAAATACTACCCAGGCTTGGTGGGGCAAAGTCTATAATCCTAGCACTCAGGAGACTGAGGAGTCGGATCACACATTCAAGGCCAGCCCCTGCTATACAATGAAACCTTGTCTAAAATAAAAATAAAACAACAATACCCTCCACCTAACACACAGTACTTGTTAATGCTAAGGTGATAAAACAGAGACTCTTTTACTCAGCTGATAGGAATGGGAATTGCTATAACCTTATAGAAATATAATCTGGTCATATGATTTAAAAATTAAAATATGCATAACCTTTGATCTGTGAAGCGTTTATCTAACTATTCTTTATCAATAAAAAAATCAGGAGTCAGATAAGAACCTGAATGATCAGAGAAGTGATGGAGAAGCCACCAGTGACCGCCTATCTCTTCCGTTCCACCATCCAAAAGGGCTGAGATCCTCTTACTACTTCCTGTCTCTTATTTGTTCTTAGTCCTCCAAAACCTCTATGGTTAATTTTGGTCAGCTAGTGACTAGCTCCACCCTCTGACTCAAAGCAAACTTTATTGTCAGAATGTCATCAAAATATCACAAACAGATCCGGCAATCCCATTTTTGTGAATCTATCCTGTGAAAAGAAGACAATATCAAAGCCAGGTGAGGTGCTGAATTCCTTTAAACCCAGAAGAGGCAGAAACAGGCAGATCTCTGAATTCAAGGCCAGCCTGGTCTACAAAGAGAGTTCCAGGACAGCCAAGGCTATGTAGAAGAACTCTGTCTCAAAACACAAAAAATGTAGCTGGGAAGTGGTGGTGCATGCCTTTAATCCCAGCACTCAGGAGGCAGAAGCAGGTGGAACTCTGTGAGTTTGAGGCCAGCCTGGTCTACAAAGCGCATTCTAGAACAGCCAGGACTGTTTCACAAAGAAACCTTGTCTTGAAAAAAAAAAAAAAAAAGAGGAAGAAGATATTAAAATTGTTTCCTGTTGGTGTCAGTTCCTCTTTTTTTTTTTTTTCAGGTTATAGGCCTCTTATATCTTTGGGTTTAACTCTAGGACATGTCAATACTTACCTTAAACAGAGAAACATTTGTAATCGATGGTAGATGAGCAAGCTGACCTCCAGAAGTCATTTTAATTTTCTTCTTTCTAGTGGTAGGTCCTATTACTAAAAAAAAATCTATGATCACCCAGTTAGCGACCATATAGCCCAGTCTCCCTTATGACCAGGTGTAACCATGCAACTGTTAGCTACAAGCTTCAGATTTCTTTTTCAGTGCTCAAGTTTGCAGCTGGCGTCTTACAAAAGCCAAGCTAGCACTGTACACACTGGGGTACAGCCCCAGCTCCCTGATGTTTCCTATGGCATCCTTAACTTTAAGGTTTGGGGAGGCTAAGGGGTACACTAAGTTTTATCTGATAGCCATAATATTAGGTAAATGTAGACGAAGTTCTAAACAGTCTTAGTAAATAAGAGACAAAGGGCCAAATACAGAGGAAATAGCCAAAGAGATCAGAGGAAGAGCCACCTAGCTTCAGCTTACCACCAGCAGTAGCTTCCCCAGAGGGAGTTTTTTCCTGCCTCACTTGTCTTTTCATTGCCTTTCTGTTCTGCCTTCTCATCGGCCCTAAGCCCAGCCACATGACTTCCTCATCACTGTTTGTCTATACAGACCTCCAGGTCTCTATGGTTGGTACTGGGATTAAAGGTTTGTGTCATCATGCTTGGCTGTGTCCTTGACTACACAGAGACTCTGCCTGCCATGTGATTGGATTAAGGGCGTGTGCCACCACTGCTGGACTTCTGCTTAATGGCTATTTGACCTCTGATCTCCAGGTAACTTTATTTATTAACATACAAATAAAATATCACATTTCATCACAAATAAAATATCACCACAGGTAAAATACAGAGAATGGAAGTAAATGGCTCCTAAAGATCATAAGACAGTGCAAGATAATTAGGCTCTAGACCTGTGACATTCGATCTCTAGAATCATTGAAATTTTAATCTGTCAAGCAGCCTTGTAAAATGTTTAATAGAGGTATGGTTGTCTTTTTTTTTTTTTTTTTTTTCCAAAACAGGGTTTCTCTGTGTAGATTTGAAACCTACCCTGGAACTCGATCTGTAGATCAGGAAGGCCTCAAACTCACAGAAATCTACCTGCCTCTGTTTCCACTGCCCAGCTATGGTTGTCTTTTTTTAAAACATATTTTTTTATTGGTTCTTTGGGAATTTCACATGCATCCCAATCCCACTCATTTCCCAGTCCTTCCATGTCTGCCCTCCACCCTTGTAACCCCCCCCAAAAAAACAAATGAAATAAAAAATCAAAAGTAAGATTATAGGAGTCCTGCTTCAAACTGTCCAAGGGATCTTGAGGGGAGGAGTGAGGAATGAGAAAGTGTTAGATAGAAATATAGACAGAGACTGCGAGAAAGACAGAGACACAGGATAGCTTTGGGAGGACGCTGGGTTGACTTTATTCATGATGGTCTTTTTATACCTTAGCAAGGGGAGGGACAAAAGACGTCCCCCTTTGAAGATCAAGGTATAAATTACCAACAAGTGTAGCTGACCCTTCAAAACACTGGTACCCATGCCTTTGGCCAAATCATCCCATTGTGCAGCCCTGCTGGGCAAAGCAAGCCCAGACTTTCTGACCTTGAGTAAGGCCTTACTAGGGAGCCTCTGTGGGCCCCTGAATAAGATAAAAAAAAAAAAAAAAGCACATCTCACCGACCTCTCTGGGCAACAAGCTGCTCCTCTATCAATCCCAGCCTTGTCTCATGTCAGTCACAGCTGTCGCTGTCACTATCCTTGTAACACTCCAGCTCCCCGGTCTTCCCCGCCCCCCCCCACCACATACTCGTTTGTTGTAGTGGCATTGGGTGCTGTGGTGTGTCAACCGGCTATCACTGCAATGAGTTGTTGGTCTGGTTCAGGGCCTCTCTGCTGCACCATTGATACTGGGCCATCACTGAGAATCCTCTCAGATACCCTGCTGTTGTCCAGAGTCATAGAGATCCCGCCGCTATGGTTCTGCAGGACCAGCTCCTACATGTGCTAGCAGCTCATAGATGGGGTAGGAGTTGGGATGGACCAACTCAAGGCCCTGGATCTGAGCGGTAGCTGAGTTCGTCAGCCTGATTTCCGCTGTGCCTTCCCTTCTTCCCCCATGCAGCAGCCAGTGAGGGCCTAGGCCAGTTCTCCTGTATTGGGCAAGAGGCAGGGCCAGCTCTCTCAGGCCTATGCCACGAGGGGTGGGGCCAGCTCAGCATGGTACTTGGACATCGACAATGCCTCAGGTGGCAGCCCAGACCACAGATATCCGCATGGTGTTTGGTGGAAACGTGGCTTCAGACATCAATACAGACCCCGGCTGCTTTGATAGGACCACAGACCCAGACATGGTGGTAGCCTAGGCCAGGACTGTGGCCTCAGGTGGCAGCACAGGACACTCAGATCAGTTTGCCCCCCAGCGGCAGCACGGCCTCTGGAATATCAACATGGTCTCAGGCAGCAGCCCAGACCATGGACATCCAAATGACTTTTCGTGGTAACACCAGCCACGGACATCAACACAGACCCCAGCTGCGATAGGGCCATAGACCCAGACATGGCCCTCAGTGGTATCCTGGGCCGGGACATCACCATAGTCTCATGTGGTTGCTCAGGCTCCTCATATCTGCCTGTTCCTCACCTCTGTTGAGTCTCTAGTTCCACCTCTCTCCACAGGGTACTAACTACACCGATTCACTTTCTCTCCCATCTCTCCATCACATATTTGCTCATCATAGTGGCCTCCTCATGGGCTGGGGTGGGTGCTTGGGTGGCTTCCGGCCAACCCCCCGGGGCTGTGGGGCCTGGGGCTGGCGCTTCAGGGTTGTTTTTTGGAATTTCATTTCACAATACTTTCTAGGTTCTTTGGTTAGGCTTAAAGTTAAATTGAGGTAAGCTAGATTAACAGGAGAAAACTGCTGTCCAGGAACTTGCTCTGTAGACCAGTTTGGCCTTGAACTCAGAGATCCACACAGCCAGGAGAAAATTTTTATTTATATTACATGATGCTCAAAGAAAGGCCAGATATTGAACTTATTATAGCATGCTGAACTACAGTATGGTACAGAACTGGTGTATGGGAGAGAGAGTGGGGGGGGCAGGGAGAGGGAGAAGTGGCAGGTGGGGTGGGTGTGGTAAGACCTGGGAACTCTCACAGGCCTGCTTCTTTGATCTATTCCTTTCTTCCAGATTCTGAAATTTTCATTGTTTGAAATATTTCTTAATATTGTCCCACACTTCAGAAAGCCCCTCCCCCTCTTTTAATCCTTCTAGTTGATGAGATACTATCTCCCTGTGTAGCCCAAACTGGCCTAGAACTCATTATGTAACTCAGATTGACCTTGAAGGTGCAATCCTCCTGCCTCTGCCTTCTGGGTGTTAAGACTACAGATCTGTCCTGGTGGGCTCAGCAGCTCAGTAAGCCCAAGTCAGAATATAAAAAATGTAGTAACTCGGAGGAGGGGCACTCAGCCCTCTAGAAAGAAGCATCGCTGTGGAGAAGGACAGGGCAGGGCAGATACATCGTGATAAGAAGTTTTTCTTTCTTTGGGGATTTTTGGTGTTTTCCTTTTTTTTGAAGGGGGCGGTGGGGAGACGGTAGCCCTGGGGACTGAGGAGGTGGTGTCTAAGATCCAAGAAATGACTGAACATGGAGAAAGGTAGGGGACAGAGACGTTGACAGTGTCTATTATTTTGTCACTTTTCTTGGAGCTTGGCTCTCCGTGTATTTTCATTAGCTCTCACTGATAAGAAAGTAGGACTTGGTTTGTATTCTAGGCCTCCAAGAGTGGCAGAGCTGTGCTTAAACCCCAGCCTTGCTGTTTATTAATTGGTGACTCTCACAGAGTCACATCGATATCCCAGGCTCACTCCATATATATATATATGTGTGTGTGTGTGTGTATGTATATATATGGAAATGTGTATACATATGTGCTTATGTATGTTTGTATAAACATACACACATGTGCCTTTTAAGGGGACATTTCATATTAAAATCACAGGACTCATATTTCATTCACCATTCCATACTTACATTTCTCAATTTCCCACTTCCCACTTACTTTGCATTATTTTTCTTACTGGCTTATTTTAGTAAGTTCTAAATTACAGCTTCATAGAAGATTCACCTTGCAGCCTGTAGCGGGGATAAAAGATGTTAATGCATATGAATGGCTCAGCACAGAGCCCAGCGTGTTGCTGGATAATCTCAGTGGTTTAAAACGTTCAAGTCATTCAAGTCAAAGAGAAGAGAAACCTCAGCTGGTCCTCTCTGTGAATTTCACAGGTAGACGCTGTGGGAGGTCCAGACCTGGCCAAGGGTGTTAGCTTTAATCACTGAGAGGAAATACCCAGCAGAAACAAGTGGAGTGAGGAAGGACCGATTCGGGCTCACAGCTCAGAGGTCTTGTCCACGGTTAGCTCTCCCTGTTGTGCCTGGACCACGGTAAGGCGGAGATCTCCGCAGAAGGTTTGTGGAGCAGAGCTTCTCACCTCGACTCTCCCTACTTTGCACTTCTTCTGCATTGTTTCTCTCAGAACTTACTTCAGTAACTTCTAAATTATCCCCCAATGACCCCTTCTACGTCAGAGAGACGGTTGGAGGGGCGGGGCCTTCCCTTCCCTTCCTTGTTGCTTTGGCTTTCTCAAAGCTTCTGGTGCCAAAGGCAATCCTGGAATGAAAGGCGTTTCCTTTTTCAGACAACAGGTAATTAAAAATAATGATCTACTGAGTGTTGGCTGTGAGCCAAGCAATGAGGTTAGGAATCTTACATGGATTCTTTAATCTTTACAATAACCCTGTAAGTAGGGATTACCTCAGATTTATGGAGTTGTAGATGCTCATTTTGGTTTTTAAATGAAATGTTTGGAAAAAATGTTTCAAGGGGTTTTACAGCTCAGATATACAAGAGGCCACGGGTTCAATTCCCAGCACCAAGAAAAATGAAGAGGAAGAGGAGGGAGGGAGAAGAGGCAGAAGAAATGGGGGGAGGCTTGGAACATCAATAAAACATATCAGCTGTCATTGCTGCTATTATTTTTCATAAAAGAAAGAAAGGAGAAGCAGAGGGGAAGATTGGTTGAATTACTCATTTGAGGTCACGGGCCTAAAACGTTGATGCAGGATCTGGGGTAAACATTCTTTAGCCTATGTTAGAGCTCCACTGTGTCCCACAACATCTTGACTGAATCGACAGTCATTAATTGATTAACATGCTAATCAATTAGAATTCTGTCATGAAAATGTAAGCCCCATGGTAACCTGATCATCCAACAAATGCAACTCCAGTTTTGGAATAGCACACTTCCCCACCCCCACAGATATGCTTCCTGAACATATTCCAGTTTGTATGCATCCCCCAAGCAACTTCACAAGGCTTGACTACTTTCCAGACCCCTCTGCCACACTTTGTCACATACCATAGTTTAATGGAGATGAGGTGTGGTACCCTCTCTGAGATGGAGATAAGGATGGAGACTTGTAACACAAATTTTAGAAGGTCTTATTAATAAAAAAAAAACAAAAACAAAAACAACAACAACAACAGCAACAACAAAAACCCGGAGCCAGATATTGAGGTGAAAACTGAAAGATCAGAGAAACAGAACAAGCCACAGCCAACCTCACCTCACCAACTCCTCAGCTGATCTTGTTTCATCAGACTGAAAGCTTCTGAGTCCTCACCTGAATGGATCTCAACTGAACTGCTGCTAAAAGCCTAAAAGCTTAAAAGCCTCTAGTTCCCGGTCCTCACGCCTTGCATACCTTTCTGCTTCCAGCCATCACTTCCTGGGATTAAAGGTGTGTGTCTTTCCCAAGCAAGACATGAGATTTCAAATCCTGGGATTAAAGGTGTGTTCCACCAGGCCTGGCTGTTTCCAGTGTGGTCTTGAACTCACAGAGATCCGGATGGATCTCTGCTTCTGGAATGCTAGGATTAAGGGTGTGTGCCACCACTGTCTGGCCTCTATGTCTAATCTAGTGGCTGTTCTATACTCTGACCCCAGTTAAGTTTTATTAGGGTACACAATATATTGGGAGACACAATATATCACCACAGACACTGATCCAGTCCTGAGCAGTCAATACTGTGTCCTTGGGGTTTAGGTCCTTTCTAAGGATGGAAATGGTGAGAGGTAAAACTCGGGGCTGACACCCTTCTATAGCTGCCATCCACCTATAGGAAGGAAGCTAGTCTGGGCTGAGAGAAATCAAAGCCAACAACATAGCAAAGGAAGCATAGAAGTGAGTTCTGGTTGTTCTGAAGCTCTCGAAGTGGTGGGTCACTGCTCCACTCACTCAACAGTTCTCTTTGTCTGGATCCCTGGTGCTAAATCTCCTTCAGCTTTACCTAAGCAAGTTCTGTTTGAGTTTCTGTTCCTTGCTACCGAGAGTCCTGGATCTGGATAATGTAGGCACCAGAGGGCCACAACTAAACTGTACTGTCAGTTGATTCTGAGCACACTTTGGTTTATGATGTTCCTTGTGCCTCGAATGTTCCTGTTCTCACATGTCCAGAGTGACTGCTCAATTTCAAAACTCCACCTCTCATTAAAGGTCTCTGATCCTACCTGCTAGCATTCAGCTACCACTCTTAAGCCTTCTATTTCTCTAAAGGGAGGAAAGGGGGTGGTTTTCTTTGTGTGCCCAGAGTTTCCTGATGTGTGCTATGATTATTCCTGTGTATAGCCTCTAGAACAAGGACTTGGCTTGTTTATCTACTCAGTCATGGAGAACTCTATAAATCCTCTCTCCTGTCCCCGTGGCTGTGGTGGTATTGTGTTCCCCAAAATATTGTGCACCCTAATAAACTTACTGGGGTCAGAGAACAGAACAGCCACTAGATACAGAGGCTAGAAAATGGTGGCACTCACGCCTTTAATCTTAGCATTCCAGAGGCAGAGATCTACCTGGATCTCTGTGTGTTCAAGGATACAGCCAAGCATGGTGACTCTCACCTTTAATCCCAGGGCATGATGGCAGAAAGCAGAAAGGTATATAAGGTGTGAAGACCAGAAACTAGAAGCTTTTAGCTGGTTAAGCTTTTAGGCTTTGAGCAGCAGTTCAGCTGAGATTCATTCTGAATGAGGACTCAGAAGCTTCCAGTCTGAGTAAATAGGATCACCTGAGGAATTGGCAAGGCGAGGTGGCTATGGCTTGTTCTGCTTCTCTGATCTTCCAGCATTCACCCCAATACTTGGCTCCAGGTTTGAATTTATTAATAAGACCTTCTAAGATTCCTGCTACACGTGGCACCACATTTCCCCCTGCACTTTCTTATTGTCCTTCCTTGGCATTGATTTTTCCATTTCCTGCTGTGGAGTGAGAAACCAATCACCTGTGTCTACCCCTAGCGTGTGTGTGTGTGTGTGTGTGTGTGTGTGTGTGTGTGTGTGTGTGTGTGTATGTGTGTGTTCTTTCTTCTCTTCCTTCCTTCCTTCTGGTGCTGGGGACTGGTACTTATAAAGCAAACATTCTACCACTGAGCTAAATCCCCAACTCCTTGGTTTTTGTTTCTTGACAAAGTCTTGCTCAGGCTAGGCTAAAACTCATGATCCTCTTGTCTCAATGCCTAAGTGCTGGGGCTACAGGGCTGTGCTATCATGCCTGGCTTACTATTTGTGTTTTGTTGAAGCAATACTAATAAACTGTTGTAAAAAATTAATCAAAAAATGATTATTAGGGACCAGACAGATGGTTCAGCAGTTAAGAGCACTTGCTGCTCTTCCAGAGGACCAGAGTTTAGTTCCTAGGATCCACATCAGATAGCTTGAAACTGTAACTCTAGCCCCAGAGGCCTCTGGCTTCCATGGACACCTGTATTCATATGCATGTATGCAGGATCCTTGAACGGTCCTGGAACCCTGACTAGGGTGATGAGAGAATGAAGAAAGGGCAAAGACACATTCAGAAAAACTGGGGTTGGTGACCTGGGCTCTCGAATGGAGAAGCCACAGCACTGGCAGCTCACAATGTTTATTAAATGGATTCAGTCGAACATAGCTGAACAGGGGTGGGATTATTGCAAACGGCGGAACAGGGAAACAGGTTTTGCCAATCTTGGTAGGAGCAGTCTCTGCAGGGGATAATCTTCAGGTAGTGGGAAAGTTACCATGGACATTTTCTGTACATACTGTTAACATTCACACTCAGACCCAAGGAAGGCTTTGCTAGACCTGGGGAAGACTTTGCCACTCTTATGGGGCTGAGACCTTGGGATCTGTGACATGTGTCAACAATACATATTCTCTTAGGATTTCACTCGCTTCCTACACACACACACACACACACACACACACACACACACACACACACACGCATGCACACAGACACTTATATATACTTAATTAAAAATAATAAAAGTTATTATTGTCAAGCATGATTATCATGTTTGTAATCTTAGCACTCAGGAGGTTAGGGGAGGAGGATTGGGAGTTTGAGGCTAGTATGGACTAGTATGAGTTTAGGCCAGTTAAACAGCCTAAGAATACCCTAGCTTAAAAACAATTACGCCCTTAGGCTTTGCAGACACCTGCTCTCCCCTGTCACTACCATGGTCAACCCCACCGTGTTTTTCAACATCTCGGCCGATGGCAAGCCCTTGGGCCGCATCTCCTTTGAATTATTTGCAGACGAAGTTCCAAAGACAGCAGAAAACTTACACACTTTGAGCACTGGAGAGAAAGGATTTAGATAGAAGGGTTCCTCCTTTCCAGAATTATTCCAGGATTCACGTGCCATGATGGCACTGGCGGCAGATCCATCTATGGAGAGAAATTTGGGGTTGAGAACTTCATCCTGAAGAATACAGGTCCATGGCAAATGCTGGACCAAACACAAAATGGTTCCCGGTTTTTTATCTGCACCGCCAAGACTGAGTGGCTGGCAAACACATGGTCTTCGGGAAGGTGAAAGAAGGCACAAACATTGTGGGAGCCCTGGAACATTTTTGGGTCCAGGAATGGCATGACCAGCAAGAAGATCACCATTTCTGACTGTGGACAACTCTCATTCTTTTGACTTACGGGCTTCTTATCCACCAGACCATTCCTTCTGTAGCTCAGGAGAGCACCCCCAAACCCATCTGCTCAAAGTACCCTGTAATCTCTGCTCTCACTGAAGTTCTCTGGGTTCCATATCCTCCTCATTCCCCTCCAAGTCCAGCTGGATTGCAGAGTTAAGTTTATGATAATGAATAAAAACTAAGTAAGAACTGTTAAAAAAACAAAACAAAACAAAACCAATTACGCCCTTAAACCAAACACCCACCGGCAACCCCAGTACTTTGGAAGTAGGGGAAAGAAGATCAGGAGTTCAAGCCCAGCCTCAGTTATATAGCAAGTTCAAGAGTAGCCTAGGCTTCATGAAACCCCACCCTCCTTCAAAACCCAAAAGAAATAGCAAAATCATTTTTTAACCAAAAGTAAAAATGATTATTGTACTCCAGGCTTAGGCAATGTCCTGTAAAGGAAGTTTTACTATTATTTAGAGGGTTGTCCTGACAGGAGTGTTATTTCACTGAGAATAGAGTCCAATTAGGAACTCTGTACGCTTTGTATGCAGCAAGAAGGAATCTCATTTCTAAAAGAAGTGCTTGCCAATCTTGGGTCCTATTTTTGTATCTCTGCTTCCTTTCAAACCTTTTTGGCAGATCTATTACCTGTTAGTGAAAAAAAAAGGTAATGAGTGTATTCTCATATGTAGACATATTTAACAAAAATTCTAGGAAACTTTTTGGCTTGGAGTTTTTTTTTTTTGAGAACACATTATTATGAGAATGTGTAACTTTTATATTTAGCCATGAACTCACTACTGTAACTCTACCACCTCGATAAAGTTCTCTGCGTTCAGCAAATCTCCTTTCTATGTTCTGTGAATATTGTTCAGTCTTTACTGTCTTTTAGTTTGTGTTATGTTGCTTTGTCATGCTGGCTATTTACCAGACAGGTCTTTGTCTCCTAAAAATACGTATCAGGTTGATACGGCCCTGATATTGATATGTAGCTAAGGATGACTCTGAATGTTTGATTCTCCTGCCTCCACATTGCAAGTGCTAAGATCATGGGCATGCTCCACTACACTGCTTTCTTAAAATTAATTTTAATTGGCCTGTAGGGTTAGTCAGTTTCAAGTTTTCCTTCTCTCCAGAGAACATAGTGATGAGCACATTCAAGAGGCCTGCTAAATTAGCTATTAAAAGTCTATAAATATCAAGGTACAATAAACAAACATCCCACCCTTCCTGACATCCTTTTTCCCCGGAGGGGCAGTAATGTATTATCAACAAGTTTCAGAAGTTGAGCACCTAACCTTACAATCCAGCTCTCTGTCTCTGTCTCTGTCTCTGTCTCTGTCTCTCTGTGTGTGTGTGTGTGTGTGTGTGTCTGTCTGTCTGTCTGTCTTTTTAAAGACAGGATCTTACTATAGCCCCAACTGGCCTGGAATTATGTAGACCAGGCTGGCCTCAAACCTGCAGCAGATCCTCCTGCCTCTGCCTCTGCCTCTGCCTCTTTAATAACAACTAATGACACACATAGAGCGATGGACTCCACTATAGGGATAAGGGACACAATTCTTGACTGCTTAGCTTTTCAGGTACATACTTTGAACCACTTAAGTTCTAGCATAACGTATTACAGATAGAAAATGTTTTATAGATAGTAAAAGTACATGCAATAAATGATTGATATACTTTTAGAGGTTTTTCTTTTTCAAGTGGAAATATCATGACAAATCAAGTGTTAATAGCTATCTTGTGTTGGGAGTATAGCTCAGTTGTAGAGTGCTTGCTTCATGTGCATGAGGCTCTGGGATCAATTCCACCCTCCATAAAATAAGTAAATCAGTACAATAAGACAGACCTTTTAGGTTTCCTCCTCCATAGCCTTGCTGAGCAGGGTCAAGAACTCTGAGTTAGATCACAGATACTGCCAACAACAAAGTAAAACATCTGGATGTGGGCACACTCTTGTAATCTCAGCACCTAGGAATCTGAGGCAGGAGGATTTCAAGTTTGGGGCTATTCTGGGATCCAGGGTGAAATTCCGTTTGAAAAAAAAAAAACAACACCAAGAATCAAAGAAATCTGTAAATAAGTATAAATAAACCATAAGCTAAAAAACGTAGGTACTGCTATCATGTTCTGGAAACATCTCTTGGGCCTTGGGCTGCAATATTACCTGGATTAGGGAGACTGGCCAAAGGAACCAAGCATGTGAAATGGAATGTGTTCTCTCTTTCTGGTGTTTAAACACAAGTTGTAAGAACCAAATGTTTATAATTGCAATACTGATTCTTTCCTCCATGAATCCTATCTTTCTTCAATGCTAATAGGTGTATGTAATGACTCCACATCGAAGATTCCTTTCTAATGGTTTAGGAGATGTGTGTTTTAGTACAACAAAGCAGAATTCACAACCCACAAAAGAGCAATTCGCTGACGTCATCCTGGAGCTCATTTACAGATCATCCTTGATGAAATGCCTTCCATCAATCAGTCTTTCAGCTCCCTTTGCCTTTCCATCCATTGGCTTCCTCCCCTACGACGATGTTTCTATTTGTACTACCATCGTGTGGTGTTATAATGATCTATTCTCCTCATTTCCTCCATAGACCAGACGCTCCTTGAGGGTCAGTATTAAAGTTTGTTCAAAAGTCTGTTTAGAACCTTTTACAGTGTCTGACTAAAAGTCATTCAGTGACGGTGTTAAATGAATGAGTGAAAATGTCTCACAGTTTCCTACATTATTTGACTCTCATGACTTTTTTTTTTTTTTTTTTAAGACAGTCTTATTGTTCCTCTGGCTGGCCTGGAACTCTCTATGTAGACCAGGCTGGGCTTGAACTCACAGAGATATGCCTCTCAAGTGCTGGGACTAACAGTGTGCATCACTACACCTGGCTTTTTGACTCTTATACTCTTTTTTTTTTTTTTTTGGTTTTTTTTTTTTTTTTTTTGGTTTTTCGAGACAGGGTTTTCTCTGTGTAGCTTTGCGCCTTTCCTAGAGCTCACTTGGTAGCCCAGGCTGGCCTCGAACTCACAGAGATCCACCTGGCTCTGCCTCCCGAGTGCTGGGATTAAAGGCGTGCGCCACCAACGCCCGGCTTGACTCTTATACTCTTGAGTAAGCAGAAAGCCCATTTATTCACAGGCCGTGGAAGCTGGGGGCAGATAGGTGGCAATTTCAGGAGACAACAGGAACTCTTGTCTATGGATTCTTGCTCCTCCGATTTTACTCTCAATTTAGCTGTAATTTTCATTTGAGAGCTAAACATATCTTATAGGCAGATACGAGATGAAAATTACACATTCTTCTGGTTTTCCTGTTCCTGTCTAGGGTGTGGGAGTGCAGGATGTGCCATGATATGGTGATGATCACGTGTGAGAGGAGGAAGAACTGCCTCCTGGTATGGCCGGTGTGCACTGTTCACAGAGCTATCAGGACAAGGTCCTGTGATCCTGAGTCTTGGCCTTGGAAGCCCTTTTCCACTTCTCCCACGTACAGTGTTTTTCTCTAGGGGAGATCTATATGAAATGAAAAGGTACAGCTGGGAGAAGGATGCCCGATCAGGCTTGAGCAAATGTTGGTTTGAGTATGAATGTTTAGGGAAAACAATGTAGCCAACGTAATAGTGAAAAGTAGTTAGAATTTCCTTGGTGACATTAATTAATAATTGTATGTGGGGTGGAGAAATGGCTCAGCTGTTAAGACTGTTCTTTTAGAGGACTCAGGTTCAATTCCCAGCACCTACATGGTGGCCCACACAGTGGCCTGTAATGCCAGTTCCCAGGGAACCCAGTGCCCTCTTCTGGCCTCTGTGGGCACTGCATGCAGGTGGCACATAGGTATATATAGGCCAAACACACACACACACACACACACACACACACACACACACACAAATAAAAATAAATAAATAAAAATGAAAAATAATTGTATGCAGTTGGACTCAATTGTATTTGTTCTTTGCATATGTCCCTTAGGGAGGAAGCTAAACAGAGGGCAAAGGAGGAGGTTTCTTTTTTAAAAACTATCTATTATTTGTTTTTAATTATATCTATGTGTGCCTGTCTAGGGTGGGTATACACATGTGACTGCAGGTGTCTGCTAAGGCCAGATGTGCCAGATCTCTCTGGAGCTGGAGTTCCAGGCAGTTGTGAGCCACATGACATGGATGCTGGGAACTGAACTCAGGACCTCTGCGAGGCAGTGAGTGCTCTTAACTGCTGAGCTTTTCCTCCATCCCCAGAGGAAAGTAATCTTGTAGACAGATTTCTAAACAGTCTTATTAATAAGAAACACAGAGCCAAATACAGAGTTAAAGCCAAAGAGATCAGAGGAAGAGCCACCTAGCTTTAGCTTTCCACCAGCAGTAGCTTCCCCGGAGCAAGAGTTTCTTCCTGTCTGACTTGTCTTTTTATTGCCTTTCTGTTCTGCCTTCTCATTGGTTCTAAACCCAACCACATGACTTCCTCATCACTGCTTGTCTATACAGACCTCCAGGTCTTTATGGTTGGTACTGGGGTTAAAGGTTCGTGTCACCACACTTGGTTATGTCCTTGACCACACAGAGACTCTGCCTGCCATGGAATCAGGTTAAGGGCGTGTGCCACCACCGCCGGACTTCTGCTTAATGGCTTGCTATGACCTCTGATCTCCAGGCAAACTTTATTTATTAATATACAAATAAAATATCACCATATAATCTCTTAATTGGCGCTGTGTGTGTGTGTGTGTGTGTGTGTGTGTGTGTGTGTGTGTGTGTTTAGGCCTGAGACCAACATTATCAACAATAGGTATTTTCCTCAATTGCTCTCCACTTTTTTCTTTTTTCTTCTTTCATTCTTTCCTTCCTTCCTTCCTTCCTTCCTTCCTTCCTTCCTTTCTCTCTCTCTCTCTCTCTCTCTCTCTCTTTCTGTTTTTCTTTCCTCCTTCCTTCCTTTGCTTTTCTTTCTTTTTGAGATAGGGTCTTACTATTGTGCCCTGGCTAGTTTGAAACTCTCCAAGTAGACCACTCTAGTTTAAAAAAATCACAGAGATTCACCTTCCTCTCCCTCCCCAAGCCTGGGCCTATCTACCTTATTTTCAAGACAGAGTCTCTTGTCAAGCCTATACCTCACTGATCCTGTATATTGGCTGGCCATGGCAAACATTTTACCACCACATGAAACATCTCCCTAACCCTTAACTGGCCAGTAGAGCACTTGACTTATAATACAGCTTCTTCCTTTTTCCCAAAACAAGTGTTTCTGTGTAGACTTCCCCACCCCTACCCCCCCCCCCCCCCCCTTTTTTTGTTTTGTTTTTTGAGACAAGGTTTTCCTGTGTAACAGTCCTGGCTGTCCTGGAACTCACTTTGTAGACCAGGCTGGCCTCAAACTCACAGAGATCCGCCTGCCCCTGCCTCCTGAGTGCTGGGATTAAAGGCATGTGCACCATCACCACCTGGTGCCCAGCCCTTTCTGTGTTGCCTAGAATTCCAAGTCCTCTGCCTCAGTCTCCCCTGTGCTGGGATTTCAGGTGCATGCCTCTACAGCCTGGCAAGCAGAGTCCCTTTCTTGACAGAATGAGCAAAAGCAGTACAGTGTATAAACTCAAGGAAAAATGAATGTTGTGAATGTTTGTGAGTGACATAGATGACTATATCATCAGGAAATCAAAATAAGGACAAGGGGCTTGGGACACGAGTCATGGCTCAGTGGTAGAGCCAGGACTTAGAGCTCATGAGCCTTGGGTTCAATCTCTAACCGTAGGTGAAAAATAAGATGACAGGTTTGTTGGACCTGAGTCAACTTTACACACTGAAATCATAAACAGCACTGGCAACAATGACATCACTCCATGCTTGTCTGCTCCTCATATCTAGTTCACTAGAATGCACATTTTATACACAGAAACTTATACACACCATCAGAAGTCCCATTTCGTGATTATCTCATACGTAGCTGAAACTTTGCATATATTTTACACCTCAGAGGAACCCTGTTATAATAACTAATATTCTAAATGGACAGGTTAGGAAGTGAGGTTCAGGGAAGTCTAAGAAGTTCAAAATCACAGACTAAGTTGGGAGTCTAGAATTGTCGCTTTTGTCTTGGGTTAAATTGATATGACACACGTCTCCATTTGAACAAAAGGGATACATGCTGTCTCCTGTCTATGCCACATAGATGTGTGTATCCCTGTGTATTTTTCTTTTTTTGAAACAGAGTATCACTATGCAGTCCTGGCTAGCCTGGAATTCCGTATGTGGATCAAAGGAACCTCAAGTCAGAGATCTGTCTCTCAAGTGCTGGGATTAAAGGCATATGACATCACACCAGCTGCTTATAACACACACATACACACACACTCATACGGACACATATGGCTTGTATATGTTGTTATTATTTCTCCTATGCCTCCTGGTCAGATACCAGCTCCACACCCCTCACTATATCCTCTGTTAGTTACATATAAATTGGTGCTCAGCAAAAACAATTTTTAAAAAAGTTTTTATTTTTAAAAATTACGTGTATGTATGGGTATCGGCACATGAGTGCAGGTTTCCTCAGAGTTCAAAAGGTGTTGAAGTTACAGGTAGTTGTGGACATCCTGACTTGGGTGCTGAGAAGTGAACTCAAGTCCTCTGTAAGAGCAGTAAGCCCTCTTAACCGGGGAGCGCTCTCTCCAGCTCCTCAGAAAAAATTTTTGATGAAGGTAGCTGCAAAGGTGAGGTTGGGAGTTCTAAGGATAGAGGCATTCAATTTAATTGAGCACCTACATCTATGCTAGGTGTTGGGGATAGATGACCAAGCCAGTCAGTGTCCTCCTCTAAGTGCATCATTGTTATAGGTCAGGGTCATGACCCACTAGCCAAAGGTCAATCTTCTCGTGATCCTCAAATGACAAGGCAGAAAAGTAGGTCAAGTTGAACACTTTCTAGGGCTTGTTCACTTCACCAGCCAGAAGGTGAAGGGCCGACTGTGATGGGAGATAAAGAGCGCAGAGCTCCCCGCGCACAGCCGAGATAAAGGGGTGTGGCGACTCGGCCGGGCCCCAGCTTTTCCTCGAGGTCCTCGGCAGCCCCAATGGCCCGGCAGCACTCGGACTCGGGACAGTCGGATCCTCCGGTGGACTGTCCCGTCTGTGCTCGCTAGATCCATCAGCGCCCTTTGTCAAGAGTCCCCAATTGTCAGTTCCCCACGGGCAGAAGTGACTTCGCGGAGACTCAAAGGTAAGACATGTGGCGGTAGAGTGTCCCCCCAGAACCCACACAGGGGTCTCCTGGCCCCCAAAGTTGTCACCGCTTTCTCCTTAGTCCCTAAACCGGCGTCCCCTCCCCACTTCTCCTCTCGGGTTGCCTGCCTTCTCCCGCGCGAGGTCCGGAGGAGGCTGGACCAGCGCCCCGGATCTCGCGAGAGTTCCCTACAAGTCCCGCGAGACTCGCCCGCCGCGGCTGCCGCCGCCTTCTTCCGTCTTTCCCTTTGACAAGTCGCCGCCGCTGCAGCAAAAATATAAAGGACGCGGCTAGCGCAGCCGCTGGGCAGCCAGGTGCCGGGCGCTGGAGCCGCACCCCACCGCCGCCCGCTCCCGACCCGCGTACGGTAACGCTTCTCCGTTCACCATCTGGACCTCCCGTGGGTGTGCTCGGCTGGCCCAGCCCGGCCGCTCGGGGCCGTTCCCGGGCCGCCCGCCGAGTAGGGCTGCCGGCTCCCGGTGGACGGCAGGCGGAGGCCTGAGGAAGCCCCGGCCCCTTGGAAGCCTCTTAGAAGCCGAGCTCCCCGCGGGAGGGCCGAGGGACCCGCCCCTGAATAGGCTGGCTGCCTGCGTCCCTTGGCTCCTCAGGGGTTGCGTCTGTGACCTTCTCCCCTTTATCCGCTAACGAGCGCGGCTCCCTTAGCCGGGACTGGCACCGGGGAGCGGCTCTCCGCGCTCTTCATCTTGGGGAGTCGCGACTCCGGTGCTCCCGGTCGCCGGCCGACTTCGGAGGGGTAGAGGTTGAGACGATGTGTCTTTCTTGTCGTCTGTGCCTTTGGGTGGGGGCTGCTCATCCTTTCGGTAAACCTTTCTCCAAATCTCTCACCCGATGAAATAACAGTTTCTAAAGCCCTGGCTACCTGGAGCGGAGACGAGGCGGCAATTGTGTAGTCTCCAGGGTGAGAGGTGGATGGTGGTGATGACAGGGGCTATCCCAAGGAACAGTGATGGGTGGCAGGTTCCCGGGAGACACAGGACAGAAGCTTGGTTCTTACCTCTCTCAGGAGGTTATGTAAAGACGCGCTATATATGTGTGTATATGTGTGTGCGTGGAGAGAGGTGTGTGTATGTATATATGTATATGTATGTATGTTAGCTGTGGAGTGCAGGGACAGAATCTGCGTTTGCGTTAGTTTCAGAAATGTCTGTAATGCTTTGAAGGTGTATATAGGTAATCAAATAACAAGAGTGATAGATTTCAACGAATTAACAACCCATCTCCCAGAGATAGCATTTCATGGTTAATATTTTGGTATATTTCTAACAGACCCTTTACGTTTTGCTTTTTAATAGTAATTGGCTCGTCCTTGAATGGTACTTCCTCATTTTCTGTGTGTTCCCAAAATGATTTGTTTTATTTGAGTCATTCCTTTGGCCCACTTGATTAAACCCGATTACTTGTTCATTATCACCTGCCATCACTGTCTTTCATTGTGCCTTCTTCCAAAATGATTTTTGCTCAAGTGGCTTTAAAAGTTAAATGTTAACAGTGTTCTTTTCGAATTTAATAACTGAATATTTTTATAGTTCTGTTTGTGTTGAGTCCCCTAAATTGGGCTAGTGTTTATGTACAGCAAAAAAAAAAAAATTAATTACGATGAGAAGAAAACTAAGTTTCAAAGTTTTTAAAAATTGGTGGTGATGTACCTTTGATTATATGATTCCACACCTGTGTGTTTATACAAGCAAAAGTGCATGTCCTGTGTGCCTGTATTATTTGTAAATGCACACAGATGTTATGCGTGTTTGTCTTCTGTACCTGTACACACATTTGTATATCTTAGAATAAACCCCATTTAATCCTAGCACTCAGGAGGCAGAGGCAGGCAGATCTCAAAGTTCGAGGCCAGCTTGGTCTGCAAAGTGAGTTTGGCCAGGACACCCAAAGCTGCACAGAGAAACCATGTCTTAAAAAAAAATGTTTTGTCATATTATTTGAGAAAGAAGGAGCATTAGGTAGGACAAAGAACAGTCCCCAAATCAGGTGGTAGGATTTTGTGGCAGAAAGTTATCTAGGGAGGTTGGAAACTTGGCATCTTTCAAAAATAGGGTAGATTGTGAGTTGTCGTTGAAATGGATGGCCTATTAAGGCGTCCTGTAATTGACAACTTTTATAAATTTTACTTCCCCTAAGGTTCTTATCACTTGGCTTCTTAAATTTCCAGTCTTGCCATTTACATGTGACACTGATCCATTTATCATGTATTTTCTCTGTGGAGACGTGCTGGTGGTATATGGAGGGGAAAGCAAATGTAAATGCATCACTTAATCTGCTCATTAATGTAAACATGTCTGAAAATACCATTTTATTTAAATGGATTTCAGAGAATGTGTTGTTGATTGGGCTGGACTGGTTAGTAGAAGATGCATGTAACAAATAGTGAAAAGTCTTAGTATATTAGGAAAAATGACTGGGTGCAATGGACAGCTGATTTTTTTTTGGTTTTTTGAGACAGGGTTTCTCTGTAGTCATGGCTGTCCTGCAGCTCTGTAACCACCTGCCTCTGTCTCCCGAGTGCTGGGATTAAAGGCGTTCGCCTCCACCGCCTGGCGGACAGTTTGAGGTTTTAGAATGAAAATGATAATGTTGATGATGTACTTTGGGATAAGGTAGAAGATTGTGTTACTATAGGTAGAGGCAGAATGATCAAGATTTCTAGGACAGTCTTGGCTACATGGGAGATACTGTTTCAGAAAACAATGAACAAGCTCTTGAAATTTTGTAGGTAGACAACCATAAAAGAACAAACAACTGAACAGAATTTTTTTTAGTTGTATACAAAACTTTGCCTTAATGCACCCACAAAACAGTTTGTTATGGATACCTTCTAGATTTTACCAAGGTCTTGAACAGAAAGTATTGGCTAAGTCATTTAAAAAGGAGATTGTAAAGTTAGCAAAGTCATTTCAGCTAATATATATTTTTTAAACTAAAAGGAGCAGGAAATAGGTACTTAATAGATGCTCTTTTGATTATTATTTTATTTTTCCTTCTGGCCCTGTAAATTAATGGGAATATTAAATTCCAGAGGAGATCAGCAAGTAAATGTGATGGTTGCAACAGATGATGGTTTTACTTTTAATTTTTTCTTTTTGAGACAGGAGCTTATGCAGCTTAGGCTGCCTCTAACTCTGGCCGAGTCTGCCCATGAGCTCGTGGTCTTCCTGCTCCCACCTTCCAAGTACTGAGGAGACGGAGAGTACTGGCATGTAGTACAGTGCCTGGCTTTTGTTTGTTTGTTTGGTTTTTTTGAGGCAGGATCTTACTATGTAGATCTGACTGCCTCTGGGTCCAGGTGCCGGGAGGTATCACTCCTGGCCAACTGCTAAGTTGCTCATGACTTTTTTGAGTATTGGTCATTGATTTTGTAGAAATTCTCTCATTTTTGGCTTATTTGATAGTTTTCTTGTGATTAGATTGAAGTTACACATGTTTTAATATAACAATGATACTGTGTCAGTGCATTTTACTAGGAGACTCATGGTGTTGATGTATCTGGTTACTAATGATATTTTAACCTTGATCACTTTGTTCTGTTGGCTTCTGCTGGGTTATTCTAGGTGAGGTTACTGTTTGTCCCTTTGATGTATTCTCTTTGACGTATTAATATATATCTTGTAGGAGATACTTCAGTACTCAGATGGGTGGTTTCCCTCAAACTTTCTCTTCTTGTTTATAGCATGCATTGAGGAGGTATTTGTATTTCCCTCATTCTTACATTTGTGAATTGTGTAAAGGAGTAATGTCCTTTCTCCCTAATTTGTTAATTCAGTTATTTGTATTAGTATGGTGGTGTGGGTATTCATTTGATTCCACTGACTATTATCCAATATGATAGTATTATTCTGCACACATTGTTCCAGCTTTGGCCAGTGGGAGCTTTTCTAGTTCCACTTTTTTCTGTTTCAGGAAAATCCTGTAGGAGAGAGGAACAAATAAAAACCAAGTATGTCATATATATGAAGGTGTCATAATGATCCCTATTACTTTGTATGCTAAACTGAAAAATTACTAATAATATAATTTTTTTTTCCAATCTGCTTCCACAGGCTAGTAATATTCAGCCTGTTTTCCTACTCCAGTCCTGGGATCAACCACTTCTCCTGGGAGTTTTGGTACCTTTTATTGAAGAATAGTACTTAAAGTTGAGCTGTGGGTACTTATTCCTAGCCTTTGAATAAATTAGGAAGTATATGTAAAAAACTGGCCCTCCTTATATAAGGGTTGCACATCCATTGATTCAATCGATATGATTGAAAATATTTGGAAAAAAATTACATTTATCTGTTTGTGCATATGTGTGTATTTGTGTTTGTGTGTTTGTGTGTATAGTGATTTAAGGGCAACTTGTGAGAGTCAGTTCTCTTCCACTATGTGGATCTAGGGGACTAAATGCAGGTTGCAAGCCTTGGTGACAAGCACTGTTAGCTACTGAGCCATCTCACCTACCCTAAGTAAAATAACTGTTTGCATTATGTTAAGTATTAGACATAATGTGTTAAGTTATGGGTGGGTTGTAGACAAATATGATGCCGGGTTTCTTAAGCCCTTTTTTACTCATGATATCCTTTTGTCAAGTTTTTATGTGACCCTGAATATGTAGTTATATAAAGTAAGTATACAAATGAAAGCTTCACTGATGATCTTATTTTAAAAAACTTATTTTAAAACAGCTATTTTGTGTGCATATGGATTTACTATTTACTAAGTACTCAAATTTGAGTACTGAGAAACAGATGTGCTTATTTATTTATTTATTTATTTATTTATTTATTTATTTATTTATTTATTTTTTTGAGGCAGGGTTTCTCTGTGTAGTTTTGGTGCCTGTCCTGAATCTCACTCTGTAGACCAGGCTGGCCTTGAACTCACAGAGATCCACCTGGCTCTGCCTCCCGAGTGCTGGGATTAAAGGTGTGCGTCACCACCGCCTGGCTTATTTATTTTTGTATAAGAAATTAAATCTTGACTGAATATTTGATACTACAGGACATAGAGCATCTTCCAACATTTTTTAGAGTTGATCAATATTTTGCATTTATAATCAACAGTGTTGAGATTGCTGCTTCTCATTAATTCGTAGTACAAAATTGCAGAAGTATATTTAGAGCCATTTCAGAAATGTGGGAAAGTCTGTCCTGTTTCCAAATCAAAATTTATTTAATGATTTTTATGTGAAAGTCAAGCCAGCAACTTTAAAAAAAATCAAATGTCCTAACACAGAACAATCCAGAGATATATTAATTTGATGCTTATGTGCTGAGGAATGAGGATAAAAATATTAGAAATCTTGATTTCTGTATTTCAACTATTGTATTTCAAAAGTGGAGCACTTTATTTGCATAGTAAAAATACTGCAATCCGTAATTTACAGTAGTCTCAATCTGAGCCATGGTATTTTTGGCATTTCTCCTTGTCATTGCGTGGTGCCATGGCATGCACAATTACAGAGCGTACACATTTTATGTTCAGAACCAAGGCTTCAGTGGAGTAACAGCATGGGTGAGTGCTGCTAGAGACGCATTGGATTTATTCTTATGTCCAGAAACCTTTTATTGTAGCTAAATTTTTGGCCACCCCTGAATTTAGTTACATTATGAAATTACTACTCACAGTTTAAGAAACTGACTGTAAGGGACCAGAGAATACTAGATTTTGTTATCTGCCAGGGAGGGAGTGGTGACCCTGGAACCTATCCCTTGAAAATACCGAAGAACAACTATATTTATTTCTCTATGCATTAAAGAACATGCATTTATATCGATACCCTTTCTTCCAAAACTACGAGGTTGTTCTGACCTTTCTTCATTCCTTATTTGTATCTTCTTTCTGTGACAGAAGCCTCAGTATAACAAATATAGTAACATATATTTGTTAACTTTTGGAGTATCCATCAGGTAGGTAGTTTGCTAACTTATGAAAAGCATTCACTAAATTGATTATCTGTGTGCAGTTTTTATCTTTTGCCTTAGTTATTTAGGTTATCTGTTGATTCCCTGCTTTCTTTAGTGTGACTGTGTTACTTTTGTGCAGTGCAGTTCAGTTCCCTTGTGACTCCTTTGTTTTCTATTTTGATTGCTCTCAGTCCTGGTTGATGTTAACTAATTATTGTTAAGGATGACGGTGATTTCAGAGAAGAACTCTCAAGTATCTCACCCTGGGCTCAAACTTGGTATTCTCCTGCCTCAACCTTCTGAGTGCTAGGGTTACAGGCATGTATCATCATTCATGGGTGTTATTGTTAGTTTTGGTTTGTGAAACAGTAGTTACTAAATGCTGCTGCTGTTAAACTTTACTACTTAAAACGGTAACTCAAAAGTATCTCTCTATCCTCCTCCTTACCGTCTCATTCTTATGTCCCTGTCTTTGTTTCTCCTTTTCCATGTCCGTTAAGGTATCCAGAGTTGAAATTTAGTTTCTGACTTATCTCTTCCTCAATTATTTTACCCAAATGAGCAGATTATGTGCATTTTAAAGGATTAAATGTGTGTGTTTACATCTCATAGTATACATATGGAGGTCAGAGGACAACTTGGAATTGGTTCTTTGCTTACATGATGTGGGTCTTGGGGATCAAACTTAGATATCAGGCTTAGTGGCAAGCACCTTTACCTAATTGACATATAAATCACATATCATAAAATGCATCATTTAATTTAATTAATTAATAAATTATTTTTTGAGACAGAATCTTAATATGTTGCCCAGGCTGGCTTCACATTCCTGGCCTCAGATGATTCAACTGCGTCCATCTCCTGAGTAGCTGGGAACAGGCATGTGCCATACCCTTTTAAAGTGTACAAGCCAGGTTTACATGCATGCATGCTTGCTTGCTTGCTTCCTTCCTTCCTTCTTCAGACAGGTTTCCCTTGCCGCAGACTTGAGGTCCTCATAGATCTTCTAATTATTGGGTTACAGGACTTTGCAGTCATGTAGTTAAAAAAAAGCACATTCACAAGGTTGTGCCACTTATCACCACTGTCTAATTCTAGAACATTTTATTATCCCCCAAAGAAACCTTGTGATCATTAGCAGTCACTTCCAAGGTCTGTATTCTGTTCTACTTTCTATGTGGATTTGCTGATTCTATTCTGGGTATTTTGTGTAGGTGAAATTGTATAATATGTGGTCTTTTGTTCCTGGTTTCTTTAAGTTAGTGTAATTTGTTCAAAGTTCATTTATGCTGTAGCATGTATGAGTATTTCAGTTTTTTTTCCTGGCTAAATGATACCTATGTAACATTTTATTCATCTATGTATCAGTTGATGGTCATTTTTTTTTTTTAACCTCTTGGCTACTGGGAATAATGTTGCTATAACCATTCATGTACATTTTGTGTGTGTGTGTGTGTGTGTGTGTGTGTGTGTGTGTGTGTGTGTGT
>CABHPH010144268.1:17799-36089 GCA_902168325.1 Peromyscus nudipes | reverse complement strand
GTGTGGTGTGTGTATGGTGTGTGGTGTGGTGTGTATGGTGTGTGGTGTGGCGTGTGTGGTGTGGCGTGTGTGTGATGTATATTTTTGATACATAGTGTGTGTGGGGGGGTATGTGGGGTGTATGTGTATGTGGTGTGTGTGGTGTATGTGGGTTGTTATGTGTGTGTGTGTGTGTGTGTGTGTGGTGTCTATGTGGTGTGTTTTGAGATGGAGTCTAGGCCTATGCAGCCTAAGCCAACTCCGAACTGTGGATCCTGTAATTTACCCTTTTCCACTACACACTAAGATTACAGGTGCGAGGCATCGTGCCCGGTCATAAAAGTTGTTTTTTAGCAGGCGCTTGGTGACCACTCAGTTCCCATACAGGCTACGGGATCCCCCCTCTGCTCGGCTTGGTGCTGCAGGCTGGTGACCAGGAGCCAGGACGAAGGGAGAGGGTGTAAACATGAGAGGGCTTCCAGGAGAAAGCTCTCACCCTGCCAGCTGGAGGGCTTGGACACAGTTTACCCAAACAGTCGTTCCCATGGAGACAAGGAGGCCTGAGGTGCAGCTGCCAGCTGTATCCTGCGTGGCTTTAGTGCGGGGCTGGGGGTTGGGGGTAGAGGAGTGGGGGGGTGGGCTTGGCTTCGTGGGTCCTTAGAGGGGACAATCTGAAATGTACCAAGAGTGTGGGCCAGGGGGCAGGCAGACTGTCTCAGCCCAACACAGCCAAGCCTCCTGCAGCTGCCCCCCTCTGGATCCCAAGGCTAGCCTCTCACAGCAGGGGGTAGAGAGGCCAAGCATTTTTGGTTAGGCTTCCCACAGCCAAGTTGCTCATTAAAAAAAAAAAAGAAGAAGCAGCAGCAGCCAGGGCCAAAGACCTCTCTGTCTGGTGTGCTCAATCCTAAAAATGGCCTTTCAGAGCTGGTTTTCACTTCTCTTAGCTGTTAGATCCTTGGGGGAGTCGAGGTATGGCTGAAGCACGATGCCAGTTGGACATGGATTCCTGTTACATCCTGTTACATGGATCTTCCTGGAGACAGAAGAGGGTGTAGTTTCTTGGAGTTGGTGACGGGTCAGAAATCCCAGGTGTCCCCAGTGAGGTTCTATCGTCGTCATCAGAGTGGCTAGGGTCACATCCTGGATCCTAGCAGCCCTAACAAGTTAGATGCAGCTACCCATCCTCAACGTAGCAACTTGGGAAACAAGTAATAGTAAAAACCATAGAGAGAGGTTTAGTCAAGGTGACTATACCAGAGAGAGGAACAAAGAGGAGGTCCAGTGACCCAAGTCCATCTTCAGAGTTCTGACATGAGCTTTCAGACTGAAGTAGAGGGCAGGAAGTAAATGCATAACTGCCCATCATTGACCGCCATTGTCTGGGCTCCGATCTCCTTCAAAGTGGTCTGACAAGTTGTCAACGCTTTGAGATCTCCTTTTGGGCTCCTTTTGGGAGGCGGTTTCCCCTCTGGCTACCACCAGAGAGTCGTCTTTTCTACTGAGATTGGACTGTGCCTTGCCCAAAGTTACTTTATGTTGTATAAAACACTTTTTTGTTTTGTTTTGTTTCCCATACTATGCCTTGCCTCCAGAGACTCCATTTTACAAGCAGCTTTTTGAGGATGGAAGCAGATGTGAACTTGGGTAGACAGGTGAATGGTACTACCTGCTTGGCCTTACCCACATAGCATAAACTGGTAAATGACTTTTTCCTGGGAGTAGAGAGAGTACCACCCTCTAAACTCATCAGGGTGAGCTGGGGCTGTGAGAACACATGGGTGTGTTAAAACCATATCAGGAAAGCCAGAGAACTCAGCAGACATACTCAGCTGAGGAAAAGGCCACCATAAAGAGGAAGACACCCAACACTGTGAGGGCACAGTGTCCTCCGGCACCCTGCCATCTTGGTCTCTTTAATCCTTTGTAGCCATTCTGAAACTTTCCTATATAAACTAAGACTGTACTCCTGCGGTCGCACAAGTCACAGCAGAGATTCCCTCAAAACCCTTGTTTTCATGTCTCAAAGGTTCAACTGAACCCCTATGGTTCTACAGAACACCCCAAAACCAACACAATTTAACTTTCCCTATCATGGCAGATAGCCAAATAGTTCAGTATAACTCAAAATTTGCTTAAAAAAAATTTTCCAAATTGACGAAGCCAGTCACATAAACTGTGGAGTTCCCAAACGGCTCAATACAACCCCAGTGGCTCAGCATAAACCAAAAGACAAAATCACCAAGTGACAGTCGTCAACATGATCCAAAGCAAACAACAGCTCCAAAGATCCCTGAGCTAAAAGGAAGACCAAGTTCACTCAAAGTGTGTGATCACAGGGACACTCAGCAGGGTCACAGGGGTACTCACCAGGGTCAGACTCTCTTGGGAGTCCAGGACAAAACTCTCCTCCTCATCTCTCTGCTTCACCAGGCCTGATGGAGCACATCTGCAATCTCAACACCTGTGCACAGATTACCAAATGGTGGCCATTTGGAGCTCATGATATTGATTGTCCCAGGCAGAGCCTCATGTACACATCCTGGTATAAACGGGTGTGATCCTTTGGGGCTATCATGTAGGTGTTGAAGTATTGGATTGTAGAGCAGTAATGCTTAGGATGTAGCTAGTTTTCCAAAGCAGGCTGTGTATGAGGCATCTGTTGCCACATCCCAAGCTTGGTATGATGCATCTTGCTTAATCAGATGGTTCTGTTGGCGGTAATGGCAGCACACATCTTTCTGAGCACATTGACCACCATGTGTCTTCCTATGTGAGCACCTGCACAAATCTGAACAAAATGGAGTACCTTGCACACTCTGGATACAATCCCCATGCTGCAGGCTTTGCTCACATTGTGATGAGCCTTGGATTCTTTCGCTTGGCAATTTCTAAAGTACAGTTTTAGTTGTAAGAAATCCAACTGACTCTCATGGTTTTGTTTTCTAGAAATCTTCACCCATGCCCCAAGTAAAAGGTGTTATCCTGTGTTTCCTTAGATGATTTTCATAGTTTTAGAATTTGTATTTAATAAACCATTTTGAGATTTGTGTATGTTGTGTTAGATAAAGGCCAAGGTTTTAGAATTTGATTTTTAGAATTTTTTCTTTTGTAACTTAGAATTTGTATTTTATAAACCATTTTGAGTTTTATTTGTGTATGCTGTGTTAGATAAAGGCCAGGGTTTTAAAAGTAAGTCTGAATCTAACTGTTGGAAAGACTTTTTTTTCTAATTGAATTATTATTGCACCCTACTAAAAGTTAATTTACCAAGAAAACAAGCCTGGTGATATGCCTGTAATTTTAGCTACTCAGAAGTCGGGCATGAGAGAATCTTGAGTCAGAGGCCAGCCTAGACAACTTAGGGAGAATTTATCAAAAAAACAGGTATGGTACCAGGCGACAGCGCACGCCTTTAATCCCAGCACTCGGGAGGCAGAGCCAGGTGGATCTCTGTGAGTTCGAGGCCAGCCTGGTCTACAGAGCAAGATCCAGGATGGGCTCCAAAACTACACAGAGAAGCCCCATCTCGGTTTACCGGAAAAACAAACAAACAAAAAAAAAAAAAAAAAAACAGACATGGAAAGAGGGGGCAGAGGAGTAAAGGGGAGGGAGAATAATCTATCAAATGTATGTGACCTATTTGTTTCTAAAGTGGTTTTTAAAGAAAAATTGCAAGATGTTTTCCTCTATTTAGGGCCCCTGCCCTGATGCATTCTGTCTGACTGGTATCACACATAAATAAATATGCACATACTTTATGACCCAGCCCAGGCATTGATCCTCGGGAAATAAGGCTTTACTGACATGCTCCCAGAGATTTACTTTTACCACTTTGTTTTATAACACCTGGAATTGGCCACACAGGTGGGCAGTGCATCAACACCAAAGGATACCCCTGATAGTAATAGGACCTCGCCCATGACTTGGAACCTTCAGAGAACCATGCTGAGGCAAACCCAGTCACATACTGTATCACCTAATATTCCTGAAATGACCAATTATGGCCATGGAGAATAAGTCATTGGCTCTGAAGGCTGCAGAGGAGCCCAGGAGATAATAGGGTCTGTGCGAATGACAATTAAGATGAGTTTAAGGCAGGCCTGCTACCCATTAGAATGGCCACTCTGAGGGCCGACCGTGACATGGAGCAAATAGCTTTTAGAGACTGTTGACCAGCATAGGCAGCAATAAACTAATGGAGAATGGCTTGTCAGTTCCTTAACAAGGTAGATACACAGTCTTCTCCAACCCACACATTCCTTTTCTGTGTGTGTATGCAATGATTGGAATACAGATGTTTGTAACAGCTTATCTGTCTGTGATTGCTCAGTCCAGAAGCAACCCAGATGCCCTTCAAAATGATAGGAGGTGAACACATTCCAAGAGACTCACAAAACAGCATTGACCGTTATTGGGTAAAACTATGTTGCATAAACAAATAATGGGCAATAAAAGTGTTTTCCCATTTCTATTAGATTCCAAAGCCTGCAAAATACAATCCTAGGAAGACAAATGTTATCTAGGGAGAGAGGTAGGAAGGAAGAAAGCTTTGGGGTGACCAGTGTGTTCATGGTCTTGACTGTGACTGTGCAGCTATGCACAAAACTTACAAGACCCTTAGATACATCCTAGATGCAGATGTTCCACTGGGTGCCAAAAATACATGAACAGAGATAGAAATGGCTCTAAAATGCATGAAAAACAGCATCCTAGTGAAGTGCGCTGAGGTCGGTAAGCAATAGAGAATCGTCACCAGAGAATCGTGGGTCTCTGAGGAGCTGTGGTACTGCTTAGGTGTGTTTAAACTTTAGGACAAGTGAGGACCTTAAAATGTAGTCTGCTGCTGGGCGGCAGTGGTGGTACATGCCTTTAATCTCAGAGCTTGGGGGACAGAGCCAGGCAGATCCCTGTGAGTTCAAAGCCAGCCTGGTCTACAGAGCAAGATCCAGGACAGGCACCAAAACTACACAGAGAAACCCTGTCTCGAAAAACCAAAAAAAAAAAAAAAAAATAGTAGTCTGCTAAGCATGCTAACTAACATGCAATTTTGTATCACCTATGGAAAAGATGGAAGTAAGTAAGTGGCCATGCCTTTAAAGTCTGTAACAGTCACATACACAGCAGCTGGAGGATTCCTGGATGAGGCAGGCACCCACTCCTCAGTTCTTCCTTTTCCCTCATCACCCTCTCCCTGGATTCAAGGCCACATCCCATCTCACTGAGTGACACCCTGGGACAGGGCGTGCAAAAGTTACCCCCTTCCACTGGAAACCTTTCCAGGGACCTCGGAGAATTTATTTCATGGTCATGGTGTCAAGCAAAGGAGTCAGACAGAGTGTGTGCTGTGGTTTTCTTTATCTCACCATCTAGAACAGGCTTAGGAGTCCGAGTGAGCCAGGAGTTGAGTTTGCCTCTGAGATAGCCCAGAGGAAACCTGGAGCCTGACTACACGTGTGTGTCTATCAGGGGAACCTGTCTATGTGGAGACGTCTTAGAGACACTGGGTAAAATCATGCATGGGCACATGAAAGCGGCTGCCCGCTTTTCCCAAGTCGTCCAACTATCTCAGCCAGCTTGAGTCATCCGTTCCCAGGACAGCCTTGGACCCACAACAGTCATCATGTCAGGAATCAGCTCCTCCCAGACCCCAGTGCCCAGGAACCCTCTGCTTCGGCCACTACAACCTGGTTAACTGGTGTGCTCTCATCGTCTCTCAGGGACA
Organism: Peromyscus nudipes; assembly: GCA_902168325.1. Classification (NCBI taxonomy): domain Eukaryota; kingdom Metazoa; phylum Chordata; class Mammalia; order Rodentia; family Cricetidae; genus Peromyscus; species Peromyscus nudipes. The sequence continues at coordinate 30,388 of CABHPH010144268.1, read as the reverse complement.
CGGTCATCTTCATGGTTGAGCCTGTTGTCAAAGCCTACGACTGCAGCCACCTTTCAGGTGGGCCTTGGTGGCTTCCACTATGTAAGCAAGCTCAGGTCCTTGACAGGAAATCCCAGCATCTCAAAATCCCAGCACCACTGAAATTCACGAGGAATACAAGTTCTCAGACTCTGTAGTCAGACGAGGACCTATGGGACATCCAGGGACACTGAGCCCTCAGACACAGGCATCTTGATATGGAGGCTAGGACGTTCTAAGGTCTGATTGGACATCATGCTGGAAATTCAAAGGAGATGGCTTAGAAACCGCTCCCCTTGCTTGTCTACCTGATCGGAGGGGTGGGCTTTTCATGCTTTATGTAATCTCACAGAGGTCCTGCAGCCACCTGACTCATGGCCAGTGACACATTTGAGAACGGACCATGGAGTGGAAGCAGGAGCTCAGGCCCTCTGCTCCTGAGCCTGGGCTGGACTCCAGATTCCCCAGGAACCTGCCTGCCCTCCCCCCATGCTTTATCAGGCAAAGAGGAGGCAATGTCACATGGCAGCCTTGGTGGCTGAAACTCAACATAGATGGCGGGTGAACAGATGGACATAAAACCAGAGCACCTCCTCCTGAGCCCAGGGCTCCACTGTGGCCCAACATTCTGTACCTGTAAGTCCAGCATGACCACAGGGACTAATCACCCTGACCCCCCTGTTGGGGACATCCAGGATGGCCCCAGCGCTGTCTCGGGACGAATCACGGTTTTCTATTAGAGAGCCAACAATCCAGTGGGTAAGGAGGAGAAGGCTGCTGGGACTGCGCGGCACTCAGCTACCCAAAGAGAAAGTCAGCATGCTGGAAACCCCAGTGACATCCGGAGACGATGCCTTGGCGGTGTCACTGGGGTATGAGGGCCCTTGGGGTGCGGCCATCATTTAGAGTCCTCCTGAGTGGCCGTGCATACCTGCACTTGCGATGAAGCTCCCCCATCCTCTCAAACATACATTGAGCTCTCAGTGACTGGCGATGCACAGTGCTGCCTCGGTCTCCTCAAGTCCACTCTCTGCCAATAGGTTGAGAAACAAGAGCAGGACACAACCAGGCCGGAGCACCCCTGTAAGCAGTGGTGATCTCACCATGCCTCCCTTACCCTCCCGGCTCAGGTGAGCCTGTGGCAGGGACCTCCATCTAGAACTAGCCATCCTGGGACAGTGGGGGACCAGGACTCGAATGGTTGGCCATGGTGATTCCCTAGTCATTTGTGGGAGCTGGACATCCCTGGGGGTACAGTGTACAGACAGGGGAATAGCACATCCCCCAAGCCCCAACAACTCAGACCCCCAAGATCAATGGCCCTTACTTTTATTACCCTTGGCATCTGGAGGTGACAGAGGGCAGGACAGAGTAGCTGCAGGGCCTCCATGTGCAGGACAGGAGCTTCTCCTCAAGTCTGTGGCAGATAGAACGCCTCTCTTGGCTGACAGCCTGGTAGTTGGATCCTGTGGATTCTGGCGAGGACAGTCAGGGCTTGGCTTCCTCTGGCCTTGGCTTAAGTCCCAGCCTCCAAAACCTCAACTCCGAGTTTCTGCCTAACCAAGAGCACAGTAATCCCCACACTGGGCCAGACAGAGGGACACAGTGACCGGAACAAGGCACTTAATGTCAACACAACCAGTGTCAACAAACTTGGGAACAGGTCTTCATGGGCACCGCGGGTGTGAAACTCTTGGAAAGGGGAAGACATTCATCTGCAAGAAGCTGAGAACAGGGGAGAGAATGGTGCTCCCAGGCTGGGCACACATCTGGGTGTTTGCACGTGGGATAAACGTACTTTTCATTTCCACAGACGAGGAACCTGAGGGTGACTTCTAGCCTGCTTGCTTCTACTAGCCTTGGTGAAATCGCCTAGGAGTGTGGAGCACTGGTATTGTAGACACTGGGCAGCTGACTGAGGTACTGCCGCCTCTCAGGTTCAGCCGCCTACTCTCTGGACTCCTGAGCTACACTTGCTTCCTCTGTCCATCCATGAGCTGACTCACATCCAGGGTCCAGGGAGGCTCCAGCTAGTCTATGAGCTGAGGAGGCCATGGGTGAAGCTTCTCCCCTGTGCAAGGCCGAGGTCCCAACGCAAGCCAGTCCAGCCCGCTCCTCTGGCAGACCAGGCAGTACCCACAAGAACATTCTTCCTGGCCACAGTGTCTCCACAGAGCCCATAAAAACAACACTCTTGACGGCCTCACACCTCAGGAATGCAGCTGTCTTCCCAGACAACAGAATCTCAGGCTCTGCGGTGGTCAGGCCAGAACCCTGTGCCTCACGTGTTCTGGAGCTGACAAGATAAATAACCTCCAATTCCAAGGAAAAACAAAAATTCCACTTTCTTTAAACACCCTGGCTACATTTGGAGTTAATGGCTCTGAATCTGGAAGAACATGGAGTTTCTCTTCCAGGAATCTCCTTGAGCTCTGTGGGCTGCCACAGAGTCTACACCACATTCCTTCACCAGCAGAAATGGGTCTGAGTTCACATCACTCACATGGACAGACAGCCCTTCTCAGGGCTCTGGGCATGTGTGCTTGAAGCTTATTGGAAAGAGTCTGGGGTCTCAGCAGAGCCGGAGATGGACAGCCGTAGAGTGCAGCCAAGACCCACTGAGTCTGCACCAGGAGGAAGACAGTTCCTAAGCTGCTAGTGAGAAGATCTGCACTTGGCCAAGCTGGGAGTTCTCGCAGATTCAGACCTAGTAAACCTGAGTCACGATTAGTAACCATTCAGCTCTTACTGAAACAGGGACGTCGGTGTACGTGCATACAGCACAAGCCGCCCACCCGAGGATGGTAAACACTGGGCAGACTGGGAATAAGCAGGTCTCTGGGGTGAAGCATCAGCCATGAAATGAGGGATATGCATCTCCGCGGAAGACCCACAGGCCTTGACAGGCCAGGAGAAGGGGTGAGGTGACTGAGGTACTTGTGATGGCAGCACTGGAACCGTGAAACAGCCATGCAGCATGCCTACGGTGAGGTGTCCAGCCACTGCCCCACTGAGGGCTCAGTAACTAGAACTCCTTCACAGTTCCCAGCCCCAGGACAGGAACCAAGGGGCCCCTCCAGGAATTACTATTTTCTTGCTGAGTAAGGCCCACTGGGGGGGTACTTTCCTCTACTAGCAAGGGGAGCTGTGTTTTGGGGTGTGTGTATGCGTGTGTGTGTGTGTGTGTGTGTGTGTGTGTGTGTGTGTGTTTTGCAGGCAGCAGTTTGCAAACCCCACACAGTCAATAGTGACAGACACAAAGGCTGAAGGCTCAGAGAAGATGGTGGGCTCTCTGCAGAGTCCTTGGTATGAGTGGGAAAGGTGAGATCTTCCACAGCTCCGAACAGTAGTGAGATCACCTCCAGTAGACCGGAGAATAAGAACACACACAGCAGGGGAGTGAGCCCACTGTCTGTCTCAGTGACTTTCATCTGTAACTGCCATTCAGAATCACCCTCTTTTGTTGATACTTATTCTTACTAAGGGGACAGTCACATCACCTAGCAACCTTCAAGGGCATCTCAGTGTTCCACCACATCCTTTCTTGAGTTTCAAAACATTTTGATCTCTCCAGACAGGCACCATGTGCCCCTTTAAGTAAGTGCCCTCCATTCACTTCCCTGGTGACTCATACACTGTCTCTTATTTCTATGGACTTGACTTCTGTCTTAGTCTGTGCTTTATTGCTGTGAAGAGACACCATGACAACCCTTATAAAAAGTATTTAATTGGGGCTGGCTTACAGGTCCAGAAGTTTAGTCCATTATCATCCTAGTGGGAAGCACGGCAGCACCCAGGCAGACATGATGCTGGACGGGTAGCTGAGAGTTCTACATCCGGATCCACAAGCAGCAGGAAGAGAGAGTGACCCTGGGCCTGGCTTGGGCCCTTGAAACCTCAAAGCCCACCCCCAGGGACACACTTCCTCCAAGACCACACCTACTCCAACAAGGCCACACCTCCTAATCCTTTCAAATAGTACTGCTCCCTGCTGACCAAGCATTCAAACCTATGAGCCTGTGGGGATGTTCTTATTCAAACCACCACAGCCACTCTGGACATCCCACAAGAAAGGAATCAAGCAATGCGTGAACTCATACGTCACTTCTCTCCGTGAATACAATGTTCTCATGACTCACCCCAGTTCTGTTCATCAGGCCTCGAGTCCTTTCCATAGATGAATAACATTCCTTGTACAATATAGCACAATCTCTATCCGTTCCTCCATGGCTGGACATGAGATATCTCCTCCAGGGGCAGTAGTGCAGCTGTGAACATAGAAGTTTCCTCAGGACATTTTTCATTTCTCTGAGGTATATGCATGAGAGTCGAATTGCTGGGTTTGATAATTTTATATTTGAGTTTTGAGGGCCTATTAAGCGTTTACACAGCAGCGGTACCATGTTACACTTCTGCTAACACAGTATGAGGCTTCCGTGTCTTTATACCCTCATCTTTCATGCTTAAAAAAAAAACCACAGCCATCACCACGACATGAAGCAGTATTTTACTGCGGCTTTGGTTTGCATTCTTTAAATAGTAAACGATGCTGACTGTCTTTCCATGTTCTTGTTGGACATCTGTAGATCTTCAAAGGAACGTCTGTTTAAACCTTTTATCTATTTTTGAATTGGGTTTTGTCTTTCATGTAAGAATCATGTGTCTATATGTACATATATGTGTAAATGCACATATAAAACACACACACATATAGTGATGGTTAATGTCAATGGTCAACTTGACAGAATCACCTGAGACATGAACCTCTGGGCAGGTCTGCGAGGGGTTTGGTTAATTGACATGAGGAGACTCACCGTGAGTGTGGGCAGCACCACTTCATGGTCCGGGATCCTAGACAGAATAAAAGGGAACTGAATCCTGACCAGTGTTCACGCCTCTCTGCATCCTGACGGAGTGCTGTGACCAGTCTCCTCCCACACTGATGATTACAATTCCCTACTGTGACGATGAACTGGGCCCTGCCGCTGTGAGCTGAAGACACCTGCCTTAGGCTGTTTTGTTAAATATTTCAGCACAGCAATGAAAGTGTGTGTGTGTGTGTGTGTGCGTGTGTGATGTGTGTGTGTGAAATGTGTGTGAGCATGTGTGTGTCATGTGTGTATGTCGTGTGTGTGAAATGTGTTTGATGTGTAATGTATGTGTGTGATGTGTGTGTTGTGTGTGTGATGTGTGTGTGTGTTGTATGATGTGTGTGTGTATGGTGTGTGTGTATTACTGAGGACTAAATCCAGAGCCTCACAAATTCTAGATAAGTGTTTTAAAAATTGCTGAGCTATATCCCCAGCCTGATTTATACATTTTGGACACTAAGCCCCTATCAGAAATTTTACAAGTATTTTCTTGCATTCTGTAGTTCTTTTTTTTTCATTTTCTTAATAATGCCATTGATATGCATTATTAAGTCTTCATTTTGATGCAATCCAGTGCATGTCTTTTTCACTGTGTCTGCCTTTTGGGGTCAGATCTAAGAGTCTGTTGACAAACCTAACATCCTGTATATTTATCCCTTTTCTCTTTTAATAGTTTTAAGGATTTTTAGCTTTCGTATTTGGGTCACTGATCCATTTTGAGTTGACTTTTATATGTGAAATGAGAGGACTCTAAATCCATCCTTTTGCATTGGCTGCCCAGTTGTCTCCAAGCTATTGACTCAGTTGCTCTTCTGACTATATGACCTTCGTGCCCCCATAATGCTGGTGTTTGTCTCCTCTGGATTCTCAGTTCTGTGGTATCTATCTACATGTCTGTCCTTGGGGAACCCTTCACAGTTGTCATGAAGGGGGATGAAGTGTGAGTCACCTTCTCTGGTCTGAAAGCCTTGTCTTCCTGAATTCATATTCTGAAAGCTAACACTCGTGGTGACGTGGTGGAGGTGGGGCATTGAGAGGTGACTAGGTCATGGAGGCTCTGCTTACTCCTGAGGAGCCCTTGGTTCTTCTGCTTGAAGACACACAGCAGGCAGCATTAGGAGGGAATTTTCTCACCAGACACCAGATCTGTTGATGCCGTCGCTGGGTCTTGTGCCTCTAGAACTGTGTGTGGTAAGTTCCCTTGTTTCTAAACTGTCCAGACTAGGGCATGTCTAATGAATGAAAGCACTGTTTAATTTTGTTTTTTAGAATATTGCTTGGTGATTTGGGATCCCCTACAGTTCCTCCTGAAGCCCAGCACTGGCTTTGCCATACCTGTGCTTGAAAGGCATTGGAATTTTAACGATGTGTTGAATTAGGGGCTACCCTTAGAGTAAAGGACAGCCCGGGACCACAGCCCTCAGTTCTCTGCTCCTAGCACATCCTCCCACGTTGTCTGGGCCAACACTGAATGCTTTCTGATCGAGCAGTAGCTGCTAGCCTCAGCACTTAATCTGAGGTCTCTCCCCTCTGAGCCCAAGGGCAGCTTTCTCGGGTGCTGAGCACAACACAGTGTCCCCTGAGCAGGAGAAGAACATTTGCAAGGTGACAATACTGCCAGCTCCTGGTGACACCCACTTTTGTAGCACGGCCTCTTCTCTGGAAATGGATGCTGATAGGAAGGAAGCCATTTGCTCTCACGGGGTCCTGACAAAATCCCCTCACTACCGTTGCTGGCCAGATGGCCTGCTCTGACTCGTTTGCTCCCCAGAACTGGGTGACCAAGTGGGGAGCTGAGACAGGGCATCAGGCCACCTGTTTCAGTGCCCTGACACTCAGGACTGCACAGTACACAGAGTGTGGGTGACATGCTCCCTTCCGTAGGGCTAAGCCTCGGGGAGGCAAAGATGACAGGGTAGATTTCACTGACGAAGGATTTAGTATGGAAAATGACCTAGGAAGGGGACTCCAGCAGCCTGCAGACCAATCTCCTCCTGGCGGGCAGAGCAAGTCACATGCAGCCATGAAAGAGCACCTTTGTTTTTCAAAGCTAATAACTACTTGTAGAGAGCCAGTTACTGACCATCAGAGCAAGTCAGATAACACACAGAGGCCTTGCTAGAGAATGAAGGCTGAAATTACATCCTGATCCTGTAAGAGCCTTAAGGAAATCCTGAAGCCCAGCTTAAGAGGTTTTGGTGTGTGTGTCTGTGAGGAAGAGACTTATACTCTCGATCTCTCCACACAAGGCAGAGCCAGGGGTGACACAGTTTAGGTCATAATGGCAGTCTCTGTATTGCCTGGACATCACAGGCCATAAACAGCAATAAAGGTTTTGTGAACGCAGGGAACTGTGTCTGCTCAATGTGCCACGGCAGTGGTGTCCAGGTCCTGCATGTGGTGCCCACTGAAGCCTGCTGGGTAACAGAGAATAGTGCACTCTGAGCAAGACTCGTGGTCAGCGTAGTTGTAAGAAGCAGTGACTAAAAACTGCTCTGGGAACCAACTATGTGGGATACTCGCCGCTGTGGCTCAACTTCACCCATCCCCACTCACAGACAGAAGTCCTGACTCGTTTTCATGGTACTTAGAGATGGGGGCCTTCCCATGATAATTAGCTTTAAATGAGGTTGTGAGAGTGAAGCTCCCACAAGGAAATAAATATCTTTATCACAAGAGATACGGAACCCCATCCCGAGCTCCCTGCCGTGTGAGAAAACAGAGAAGGTGGCGACAGGAAAAAGTTACATTCCTTGACATTTCTAACACCAAATGAAGTGTTTGAGAAATTCAATGCTGCCTTCCAAGAGCTCAAGTCAGGCTGCAAAGGTATGTCCTAGACTCCTGGCTGTCCATCAGATGCTCGGTGCAGCATCTGGGCCCCAGTGTCCTCACGTGTGTGACATACAATGAACATGCCGCAGAAGATGGGCAGCACATTGTAGACGTTAACGCTGCTAAAGCTCTCATGTGTCGATCAGGGTTGGGAACACAGGGTAAGGAGGAAGGACATCGTGACACTACCAAGTCCCACAGTGCAAGTGCACACCACGACTCATCACCAGGGGAGGGAAATGCAGGAGCGCAGCTCGGCAGCAGCGTGCTGGAGAAGAGCTGTGCCCTCGAGGTCTACAGGTGTCTAGGACAGCATGGAGGGATGCGAGAGAAACTCCCGCCCCAGCCCCTGAGCCTTGGGAAGCCGTGAGAAGGAGCAGAGCCAGGTGTCTGCAAATGTGTGCAGGTGAAAGGAAGCACAGTTGTTTTGTGGCTTCCTTCATGCTACAAGAGTCACACCGTGTGCAGAGACAGGAGGATGGACATCACACAGGAGCCCTCCAGGCTGGCCAGCCACACTTAAGAGTTTTCCTTTGTTGCTCGATACTCTGCCGTTGCCCTTTTGAAAGTCTTTTTTAGAAGATTTAATTATTTGTGTCTGTGAGTGCATGCGTGCACATGCGTGTGTGTGTGTGTGTGTGTGTGTGTGCGCGCGCACGCGCGCGCGTGTGCCCATCTATCCGTGTGTTCAGTGCTGGTGCCTGTGGAAGTCAGCAGCTTTAGATCCCCTGGAGCTGAGTTACAAGCGTTTGTAAGCAGCCTGATGTGGGTGCTGGGAATCAAGTGCCTCTGCAAGGCAGTCCAGGCTTTCAACCACTGAGCCATCTCTCCACTCCCCCCCCCACCCCAATTCTTAATAATCAAGGACAAGCATCCTCACACCACAGGTCCTGAACATCCTGCTGGTGCTGCACCTGCACCATGCTTCAGCCTTTAGGACCAAGAAGTACCACCTCCTGCCCACAGATGTCTGCCCTCTGCCCTCAGCCCCTGGGCGCCCACTGCCTTGCTCCAACTTCATCATAGGGCCAATGCTGGCATAGAAACGGGTCAGCTTCGTAATGTTCAGAGAGTCTCCAAAGTCACGTGCATAGACTACCGTGGTCCCTGCCATGGTCCCTCATTCCATCAGGGGACTGCTAGTCTCTGAGATGATTCTGCTGGGTGAAGAGAGAGAAGGAGCAGGTTCTGGGTCTCTGACTTGATGTCTCTCCCTGCTGTGGCACCTCAGGGGCTTCTCTTGCCTCTGCACAGTGGGGTCAAAGTGGCGTCTCTGTCGGAGGGAGGGGAATCCACATAGTCCCATCGCTTCTGCCCGTGACCGCTACCCAGACTCCCCTCCTCTTCCTCATCCTGGCCCCCTGAGGGCATGCCACCACTGTTGGGAGTGGCTATCATCTGCATCCTATTTGAATGTGACTCTGTTTGGAAATAAATTCCTTGCAGATAATGGAATTAACAGAGTCCACCCTGGAATAAGGCAAGTCCTGACCTAAGGAGACAAGAAAAGCTAGCTGAGAAACGGTGGGACCAAGAACAGATCTACAACATCAGCCCACAGACGGGCGAACACCTTGACTTTGCTCATCTGGCATCCAGGACTGCAAAATGGGTTTCTGAAGGCTGGGGGCAAGAGGATTGAAAGTTCAAGGCCAGTATCAGCTACATAATAAGATCCTATCTTTTAAAACATAAAAAGAAATTCCTACACAAAATAATAGCAAGCAGTGTTCAAGCTTCATAGTAGAACAGTCCACGAGACCAATCCATGTTTACCTTAAGTTTGCTAGACCAGGTCAATGTTGGACAACGCCATGATCCATTCACACATCCAAAGGAAAGGGTCAGAGAAGAAAACTGGAAGGTTTATTTTGTTGTTAATACTGAAAATATGTGGATAAAATTTTGTGGCTTTACCTGAAAAACTTTACTTGGGACTTTATGTAATAGTGAGATTGGTTTTTTCTCTTGTAAGCTGGTGGGAAACTGGCTTCCATGTGCCGACGTGCCAGCTTTATCCACCTCTCCTGGCAGAACATCCAGAGAAAAGCTGTAAATCCCTTTGCGATGACAGCTGTTCTGCCTGGAAATACTCCCCGGCTGGCTTTGCCCAGCGCATTTCAACATTATTTTAAACGTTAGGATAAGTGGGGGCGGGGCACAAAAAGAGAGCATGCGAGAAGGTCTCTGCTAGGCCTTTTCTCTCTCAGGGTGGCCGGCCGGCAGGTAGAAGGGCTGAGGCAGAGCCCCCACGGGGGAATTGTTGAGGGAACATAGACCCCTAGACTTAGTCAGGCAAATCCTGCAAGACTCTGAGATCCCAGTGCCTGGCCATCCAAGGGCTCAGACTCCAGGGCCCAGTCTACCTCGGCACCTTTGCTCTAGTGTGTAGTCTGTCCAAAGCACTTAGACCCCACGCTCAGATTTATTGGTTACTAATATTAATACCAAAAGCAGCAGCAGAAGACCAACAGGTGGTAGGTCTGAGGACAGGAGAAAACCATGTGACTGGATGGACAGCCATACTTCTGCATGCTCAGGAGTGTGTGTGTGTGTGTGTGTTGAATATTTAGTTAAATAAGTGAAAAATGGACTCTGGCAGGGGATTAGCATTGATAACGTAGGAATCTCGACGCTTCATCGTAACTTAGTATGTAATATTAAAGTGTGTAGGCTGACTCACCATTCTTGGGCGACCGTCTCTGAATTCTTTGCATGTCTGCCTCTGCTTGGCGAAAGTATAAATTCTGTAGGAATTCTGAAGCCAGCACTTGTGACTTCAGGTTTGATTTATCTGTCCTTGCACTGGGGCGGACTGTGGACACTTCACGGTAACACAAATGACAGATCCTTTGGCGTCTTTGTTTTTCTTCCATTTGGGCTTTTTCTTGGATACCTGTAGTTTTATTGCATTGGGAGACATTTTGCCAGTTTCAGTCCAGCAAGTCACTCTCACGGAGGCTGAGTTTTGTTGTCGAGAAATGGCATAAGCCTGTGACTGACAGACTGACTCCCACTGAGCCCTCAGCTCAGCCATAGTCCAGGGAGACTTAGTCTTCATGGCCTTGGGTTGGATGTAGAGGAAAGCAGAAGCAGGCTAACCAAGTCAAACACAGGCACCTGGGAGCACCCTGGATAGGGCTGTATGGGAGCCCATTAAATCATGTAGGGGCTGGCTCAGGGGCCGAGTGCTTACTCAGCCTTTTCCAGGCCTGGTTTGATCCCCCAGCACCCAAACAACACCAAAATTAGAAAGTTTCAAACTGTTCACCTTGGTCACTGTTGAAGTATTTGTTAGTCTGGCTAGGTGGCGGTGGCACACACCTTTAATCCCAGTACTCGGGAGGCAGAGCCAGGCGGATCTCTGTGAGTTCAAGGCCAGCCTGGTCTACAGAGCAAGATCCAGGACAGGCACCAAAACTACACAGAGAAACCCTGTCTGGAAAAACCAAAAAGAAGTATTTGTTAGTCTTACTTTTTTTTTTTCTGTGTAAATCCAGATTTTTCCCTTCCCCCATCCCACAGATGAGCTTCGTCTGTTTTAGCAAGAATCCAGTAACATCCCCCAATTCTGCCTGTTTTCAAATGGAGAATTCCCTAGATAGGCATCAACCTTTCCACTCTACAGTGGCCAACAGTGGCCCTCATTTGTCCTCTCGGGTTGACATGTCTTCTGGGGAAGCTGCATGCCTGTAGCCCGTGGGTAAGATGCTTCCAGCGGCACTCAGGTATTCCCTAACATTTCTAATTCCCATTAGTGATCTGTAGGAAGACAGTGAAGCAGACCCATGCTTCTCCAGTGTCACCAAGTGCAATTAAATGCTGAGACACGAGTCTACTAAGATGAGCTTAATCACAAGGTGAAATACAACAGCTATTCTCAACCTATGGGTCGTGACTCCATTGAGGGTTAACTGACCCTTTCACAGGGGTTGCCTAAAACCATCAGAAAATGCAGATATTTACATTACAATTGATAATAGCAAAATCACAGTTATAAAGTAGCAATGAAATAATTTTGTGATTGGGGTCACCACAACATGAAGAACTATATTCAGGGGTTGAAGCATTAGGAAGGTTGATAACCACTGACCTAGATGGTCTGTCATGTAAAACTTCCACAACAGCACACAAGAGGGTGATGTGTGGAAAACACTGAAGGGACAGCCACTCTCGGGACGCACTGCAGAGGGCCCGTGCACTGTCCTGTAACATGAATCTTAAAAGGTCTTATTAAAAAAAAACAAAAAAAAACCCAGAGCCAGATATTGGGGTGAAAGCTGGAAGATCAGAGAAACAGAACAAGCCAGCCACGTTCTTACCTCTACGAAGTCCTCAGCCTCCAGAGAGTGAGTTCCTCAGCCTTATTTACCTTTCTCTGCCCTGCCGTCTTACTTTCTGGGATTAAAGGTTTGTGTGCTTTCTAAGCAAAGGCATGAGATCTCAAGCGTTGGGATTAAAGGCGTGTGCCACCACTGCCTGGCTCTGTTCCCAGTGTGGCCTTGAACTCACAGAAATCCAGACAGATCTCTGTCTCCCAGTGATAGGAATAAGGTGTGTGCCACCACTGTCTGGCCTCTATGTCTAATCTGGCGGCTGGCTCTGTCCTCTGATCCCCAGATCAGTTTTATTGGCGTGCACAATATATCACCACACTGTCTTGTCTTCACTGCTCTAAGTTCTGTTCCAATTGCTTAATTGGAAATGCCACTCTGCCTTGACTTACAGAAGATGATAATCTTGGTATCCTTAAGATTTTTTAAAAAATCATTTCTCCTGTTATCTCAATGTTATTGTGATGGGATGCATTCGAGTTTTTGGTAGTTTTTTGGGGTTTTTTTTTCTGTGTGTGTGTGTGTGTGTGT
>CABHPH010144268.1:0-17399 GCA_902168325.1 Peromyscus nudipes | reverse complement strand
GTGTGTGGTGTGTAGTGTGTGTTTGTTTTGTGTGTGTGTGGTGTGTGTGTTTGTTTTGTGTGTGTGTGGTGTGTGGTGTGTGGTGTGTGTGTGTATGTGGTGTGTGTGTGTGTGGTGTTTTGTGTGTATGATGTATAGTGTGTGTGTAGTGTATATGAGAGTGAGTGAGAGAGAAGGGGTGTGTGTGTGTGTGTGTGTGTGTGTGTGTGTGTGTGTTTTAAATGTGAGACTAATCTCTATGTGCTGTATGTCCTGACCAGCGTGGACATTGTGTAAACCAGGCTGGCCTCAAACTTCAAGCAATCCTCCTGCCTCTGCCTCCTGCATGCTGAGATTACAGGTGTGCACTGCCATGCCCAGCTTCACACAGACGTGTTACAGACTTGACTAAAGACATCTTTAGTTTCTCCAGTGTTGCAGTGTTATTGTTGTTCAGCGTTAGTGAGTCAGGGTACAGACAGTTCCATAGTCCACCCCAATGATGGCAGCATCCAAGGAATTCTTTTCAGTAACCTCTACTCAGATGAAGCTGACATTTTTTTCTTTTGTTTTTAAAGATTTATTCAGCCGGGCATAGTGGTGTACGCCTTTAATTCCGGCACTCAACAGGCAGAGGCATGCAGATCACTGAGTTTGAGGCCAGTGTGGTTTCAGGACAGTCAGAGCTACATAGTGAGACCTTGTGTGTGTGTGTACACGTGCACAATGTGTGTGCAGGTCTCTGGGAAGGTCCCCTGGAACCGGAATTACAGGTAGCTGTGATTATGTCCTCTGGAAGGACTCTTAACTGATGAGCCATCTCTCTAACTCTAACGCTTGGACTCAAGACTTCATCTCAGAAAAGAATTTTAGGATGAGCCGATGTCACGAAGTTTTAGTTTTTATTAAGAAGAGATTTTAAGGCGGTGTGGTGGTGGTGCACGCCCTTAATCCCAAGCACTCGGGAGGCAGAACTCTCTGTGAGTTCGAGGCCTGCCTGGTCTAAGAGTGAGTTCCAGGACAGGCTACAAGGCTACATAGAGAAACTCTATCTTGAAAAAACAAAACAAAAAGAAAAGAAAAAAAAAACATTAGCAAGGCACCTTTCAAGGCACCTGGTCTAATCTGAAGTTACTTTGAAGTCTTAAATCAGCTAATAGTAAGAAAGCTGTCTTAGGGCTGGGGAAATACAGCCATTTTCCTATGTCATCCTGAGCTGTGATATAAAACAGTTCTCGGGGACTATATAATTCCTGACTTGTGTAATATTTCTTTGTATTCAAAAACTCTGTGTAAGCTAACGTTATTGATATCAAGTGCACAATACAGCTTAAGGGGGAGTCATCTTCTAGACGGTCCACAGATCTAAGTGCCCATTAGATTGAGATGTGATTATGAGACAGATAACAGCACAGGTAGTGGGGAATTCCCACAGCCGCTTTTGCACATGTGAGCTCACAGACAGAAGCAAACAATGTTTCAGAGTCTGAAGTCTCACGGTCCATGCCTAATGAGGTTCACCCATCATCTGGTGGCTTGATACCTTGAATATTAGTTGCCATCTGCTGTATTATGCCATGGCCCTTGGCAGATCTCTGAGTTTGAACTCATCCTAGCCTACAGAGTGAGTTTCAGGACAGCCAGAGCTACATAGTGATACCCTGTCTCAAAAAAAAAAAGATTTAAAAATAGGTTTAATCACAAGGCTAATAAAAGGAGGCTCAGGGAAAGGACAGTACATACATGCATGAGTGTGAGTATCCTAAGAGAGAGTCATGCTTAAAGGTCTCAGCAGTAAGCAGTAGCCATATGACTTGGTGTATGTGTGCGTGTATGTTTGTGTGTGTGTGTGTGTGTGTGTGTGTGTGTGTGTGTGTGTGTGTCTGTGTTCATGTGGAAGTCACAGCATACCTTTCAGGAATTACTTCTGGTGACCAGGCTGGGTGTCAAGCCTACTGCACAATCTCACTGGCCCATAGAGAAGATTCTGGTCGATTTCCAGTGACATTTCACAGGATTGCTGAGAGATCTTTCTTCTTGAATTTTGATAAATGAGACCGTAGGGTGGTTCCCGAGGCACTGTGAGGAGCAGAGCTGTTGACTGAGGCAATGTGATGGATCACGTGGGCTGCAGAAGCGGGCTGAGACAGGACTTTTATGATAAGAGGGTTTCCTGTGAGATTCTAGGAAGTTGTCAGTTCACAGCTGGGGAAGAAGAAAGGCCACATTTGGTCACACATGCTTAGGCCTTAAGAACAGTTGATTGCTGTCTTAACATTCTTATTTGAAATATCTATACGAAAGGAATATTGTCTCTGTGAAGGCAACTTTCACAGCTGGAATTCTTTATTTTATGAATAATGTTTATTTTTTATTATTTTTATTTCAACTGACTTGAAAAGGAGCCGAAGAGTCGGTTCTTTCCTCCCACCATACAGGTGTGAGGTATCAAATACACATTGTCATGCTTGGAGGCAGACTTTGTGCACTGAGTCAGCATCTCAGTGGCCGGCTAGAATTCTCTAACGCTCATTGGTTGAGAGACCCCAACCAGACTCCAAAGTGAGAGGCTCATTTGCCATTCTGTGTCCCTTAAATTTTGACACATTTCTATCTTTTAATTCTATTTTGAAATAGAACAAAACCTCCTTATCGATACATATGTGATCTAAGCACCCAGACAGCTGGGTAGGACTCGACGCCTGAGGTTGCTTGACTAGCAGGCTCGTTGAGCACTCAGCAGCCATACCCACTCTGTGCCCACTGAAGCCACTCTCTGCTCTGGTTTGAACTTAGCCGGGGTGATTCGGGGTTATTGGATGCCTAGGAAGCACAGGCTGTCTGAAGGACTCCAGACTCTCATGGGCAATGAGCCTGGGAGAAAGCTGGATGCAGGGGACCCTTCAGGCATAGTGGGTTCAATAAGCAGAGAAGAGGAGGGAGCTACTGTCCAGTGGCTCCACAGAGGGGTTGGTGCTGGTTTGAGGAACAGGCAAGTCGGTTGGCTTGCCTTGAAATATCCACTAGGCTATGTTACAGATGGATGACAAACTGTCACCGATCCCCAAAGAGGTCCATCTCCGGGGAACAAATTCCAAGTTGTTCAGCACCTGTATTAGTTACCTCTCTGTAACTGTGATGGAACACCCAGACGAAAAGCACCTTGGAAGAGAAGGTATCGATTTAGGCTTACAGCCCCAAAGGGAAAATAGTCCCTCATGGTGGGGATGGCAAGGCATCAGGAGCATGAAGCCAACGGCAGTCAGGGATTGAGTGATCACATTTCATCCACACATGGGAAGGAGAGAGAGAGAGAGAGAGAGAGAGAGAGAGAGAGAGAGAACAGGAAGTAAGTCAACACTATAAAACCTCAAAGCCCACCCTGAGTGATGCCCTTCCTCCAGCAAGGCTCCATGTTCTAAAGGTTTCATAATCTTCTCAAATATAACAACCAACTGGGGACCCAGTGTTCAAATATATGAGCCTATGGGGGACATTTCTTGTTCAAATACCACCACCGCCATTTTCCTGTTTCCATAGCTTTCCATGAGCTGCTTTTTCCTCCTAGGATCTTCAGCTTGGTAAGCAGGCACCAAGTAGGTGGGCTCCCTGCCGAGCTGCTCTGGGTGAACTGCTGTCTACATGTCTGCTGCAGGGATGCCAGGCAGGACTTTTATGATAAGAGGGTTTCCTGTGAGATTCTAGGAAGTTGTCAGTTCACATCCCTGATGATCCGGGAACTTTCTGGAAGTAACTGTTGGGTAATGCCTACAGTAAGGTCTTGGAAGTTGTATCTGGATTGTGAACGTGTCCCAGTTTACCAACTGGGCCAACTTATGCTTGGAAATCATGAAAACTTTGCTTGCAACACAATTGTCTCAGGAGGGAGTGAGACCAGACCAGTGGAGGTGTTTGGGAAGGACTCATGCTGTTTCCAAGAAGCCCATCTACGAGCCACAAAGAGCACCAATGTCCTAACACCCTGACTCCACCATGCCGTGCACACATCCTCCCACTCTGCCCATTTCTTAACCGTGTGGGTATGAACAGGTAAGTTGCCCCACTGTTCGGATCAGCCACAGCTCTGCAGCCCAAAGAGGCACTGTGGGCTCCAGGGCTCTAGAGCAACTCATTTGTTCAGGAATGTTCAGGGCAGAGTAGGAGAGCACATGCAATGAGGTGTCAGGAGGGCAGAAACCACACAGGCGAGAGCAGAAAATAATGTGCTGGTGGAAGCCAAGGCTCTTTGGAATTTTCCATTATAATATACTCAGTGCAGGAGATTTGGGAAGGGACAGTGCAGAGGCGGGGGCGGGGGGGAGGGGAGATCACCAGATCCCAGCAAAAATCATGAACATTTATGACATACTTTCTTTCAGAGCTTTATATTGTCATTAAAACCGTAGTTCTTCTGTGTCATACATAAAATTTGATATATCTTGGAACAAAACTGCCATGCAGAACCTGTTACCATACACAGGGATAGATGAGTGAGTGTTCACTGGATGACTAACTTTTGTTACTTATGGGCACCCACTAAGAATTTTCCACAGCCCATTTACCTCCTGCAGGACACTGAGATTTTTCACTATGATTAAAGAAACATACTATGCTGGAAGTGAGTTTGGGGGGGGGCATTGAGATTTTTTCCACACTTTCAATTTCTTCCTCTGAGTCCATTCCCGGAGTAAAACCCCAAGAAGAAGAACACCCCCAGAGACTGTAGTGTCCTGAACTGTGACCTCACGCCAGGCCAGCCTCCTAGTTAGTAACATGTACTCATCACAGAGACGTTTTTACTGTGCTGGTGTTTGAGGACGAAGTTTGTTTTCATGCTTTGAAGAAGAAAGAAAACGATGCTCAGACAGGGTTAGGAAGAGGATGAACGAGCTCTGTGGTTCTTCCCACTCCTTGGTTGTTGGAGCCCACTGGGTTTCCTAGTGGCTGTACCTAGCAGGACTGCACGAGAGGTTGATTGGACCACGGCCTGGGTACCAGGTGTTTGTAAGGGGCTACACTTGACTGTAACTAGAGAGGGGGAGGTCCTTTGCTCCCCCCCCTTGGCATTGTTATAAATAGACCTTTGGAATAAAGCTCCAGGCTGGCGGATAAGGATCCAGGCCCACCCGAGTCTATCCTGTGTTTTCTCTCTGCTTCTTAACTCTCTAACCAAGTCTCTTATCCCTCATTCCTCAAGAGTTCCTGGGGTAAATAACTGTGGGGGCTGGTCCCCCACAATTGGTCACACCACATCCCTTCCTGGAGTCCTGTCCAGAGTGAAGGATGTTCTGAGCATCGGTCCTGGGGTAGAAGTAGTCATGGGGAGCCCTGATTCATGCAAGAGAGCTCCATCCTGCAGTGGGACACAGCAGCATGTGCTGGCTGAGCGGTTGCGCTCTCCCAGTTCACAGGAATAGGAAACAGGCCCTAAAGGGAAGCGGGATCATGAAGCTCAAGTCTCATTTTCAGTAATTTATTGCCTTTGGTAGGGCGGTCAAGCACATTCTGTCTCCTGAAATGACCCCACAGGTTCTATAGGAAGCAATCCATCCATCTAAAGGGGTAGATGATGAGGACAAGGAGGGGCCTGGGTGAGTGGCTTCTCTCCTACCAGGTCAGATTCTGATCTGCAGGCTGGCGGCCAAGAGTGCTGGGGAGCCGAGCTGTGTGTGCTTGGCCTGTGGTCCAGATCTTACTGAAGTGGCTTTCATCTTCTTCCAGCAAGTGTCTGGGTGGTTCTGATAAAATGGTCTTTTGCTGCTTTGCTGAGGCTTGGATCCAATTAACTGTGGCATGTTCTTACTCTGGGGCCTTTAAGGTTTGGAACAAGAGTCCAAGCCCTCTCTGATGAGCCATAGCTCTGGCTTTGTTGACACCATCTCAGAGCATCAAAACCTCTGGCTTTGCTGGAGGGAAAACAGAGCCTCAGCAAGAATCCAACCATAGGCCATGGAAGACAACGAACAGCCTCCTTCAGCCTACACCCCGGGTGGCCCCTCGGCAATGCCAGCCAGCCCACCCTGCAAGCCACACCTCCACCACTGTGGCCTCAGGTCAGGACAGGTGCTCATGTGGTCTGCCCATGCTTTCTAGGGCTACTACTTAACTGTCACTCATCCTAAAGTAACTAAGTGGCATGAACTGCCAAAGCTACTCTTCGGAAACCAATTTCTTGAAAATAGTTTCCTTCTGCACACTCTCCTCTTGTTTTCCTAGAATGATTGGAAGACACTCTGACACTACCACATGAAGACAGCCCTGGCAGGTGAGAGACTGTGGTCACTTTTGTACCATGGTCTTATAAAAGCCAGTTCTGTGGTTGGGCCACACGGCCCAGGAGACCAAAGACCTCTTTGCATTGGGCAACCTCAGGTCAACCTATAACTTGTCCACGTTTCAAGCTCTCAGATGTGAGTCAGGGGTCCTGCAGCCTCTGTGAGTCTGACTTGTGTGGGTAGTTTACAGCAGAGATGGGAGGGGAAGTCTGGGGAATCTGAACTGTGGCATTGGAAGTTGTTAGCTGTGTGACCTGGAGCCATGTGTGTGACCTGGAACCATGTGTGTGACCTGGAACCATGCATTTAACTCGATCTCAGATGTGTCACAGGTGATGGAGGGTGACTTCTAGGATGAGCACTGAGGACTCAAGGCAAAATGTTTAAATGATAAACTAGTCAGTAATCAATGTCAGGACAACCAGTATCCACTTGGCGAGCACAAAACTCCTGTTGCGTATTTTCATCTCATGTATTAAAATGTCAAAATAGATGCAGGATTAAAATGTGAAAGGAAAGGAGGAGGAAACAGACTGATACACACGCATACACACACACACACACACACACACACACACACACACACACACAGAGAGAGAGAGAGAGAGAGAGAGAGAGAGAGAGAGAGAGAGAGGTGTCCATTCTGTAATCTTGGAATGAAGATCACTCTAAGGAAAATCTGCACACCTTTCTGAGACAGTGAGGAAGTGGCTGATACAGCGACCATATCTCACTTGTTAAGAGTAGACCCATGGCCAAAACAATATATTAAATTTAAAAAGTTTCCAGACAGCACAAGAGTGTGGACAAAGTATAGAAGAGAGGATCTGCCTTATCTCACAATACAAGTTTGTTTTAAGAAATCATGTGATCCACAGGATTGTAGAATAAAGGATCCATTCACAAGGGAATCATTAAAAAGAGGCATTTTGGCAGCTCTAGAGCTAATGTGGTATCATGAGCTAGTGAGTTAGTGGTGTTGTCTGCAGACAAGGGCAAGGTGAGAAACACGTTTGCTGCTTTTCCCCCACCCTGTCCTGACGTCCCAGCAGGACACAACAGAACTAAGTAAGGCCCTTAATCCAGGCTAAAGCCTGTTCACCTCAGCTCCCCACCCACACAGAGAAGGGAGTAGGAGAGGGTGGCCAGGGCTAGAGGAGAGGAGGGAGAAGCCAGCTGCTCAGTGAATAGGTTCTCTGGCTGCTGGAGCTGGCAGCCATCTCCCACTATCCATCCCATCCTTGAAGGGACGGCACTGTGTGATCTTGAACTCTGAACTCCCTAAGGCCAGGGCAGATTTTCACTCTCAGGAATTTGTATGGAACCAAAGCACTTCTGAACAGAAGCCAGCAAACCATGTCCAAACATTTGTGTGCTGCGTCCTCCACCCACAAAAATGTCCAGGTTTTCTCGTTTTATACTCTCTATGGCTGATTGGATGAACTTCATTTTGAAACACGTGGTACACACACAACAGAATTCCAGCAAACCGTCCTGGGTGAGCAATCAGTGGTGCCTGCGCTTGCACCATAGAGAGGCATCTGCTCCCAGAGTGTCCGCAGGACAGCGTGGTCCTAATGTCCCTCCTCGTCCTGGAACCCAGTTGTCACGTTACATCGCGAAAGGGTCCTAGCAGAGGTAACTGAGTCAGGAACTGAGGTGCAGTTTGTCCAGAAAATCCAATGGGCCCAAGTAAGCACAGGCCCTTCTGAGAGAAAGACTGACCACCTTTATGCTTTCCCTAAGGATGGAGGGCTGGCTGTGAGGCAGGCATGCAGTACTCCTAGGAATGGGAACCACTGCAGACATGGCTCCAGACCCTCTATCAGGCGTGTCCAGTCCTTGGCTCATGGGCTACATGTATCCAGAGATGGCTATGAACGTGATCTAACACGAACTCTTAAACTTACTTAAAACACTGAGGGGGGTGTGTGTGTACACATGTGTGAGCATGGGTGCCCATGTGTACCCCTGTGTGTGGAGGCCTGAGGTTAACATCAGGCATCTTCCTTAATTGCCCTCCACCCTAGGTTTTGAGACTTTCTTACCGAACCTGGAGCCTGTGGATTAGGCTAGGCTGGCTAGACAGTGCCCCCTCCACCCCTGCCATCCTCCTGCCTCTCCATCCCCAGTACAAGGATTATAGGCCTATGTAGCCAGACTCTATTTCTATGTGAATAGTAGGGATCAGATGCAGGTCCTTGTGTGCATACAAGAAAAAATCCTTTATTGACTGAGTTGTCTTCCCAGCCCTTTGATATATTTTTGGAATTTAACTCTGTGTTCTATAGTGTGAACTTGTATATAACAGTGTGGTATCGAAATGTCAAATGGTGGGAAACCCCTGCACATCTACAGAGTGAAACGGGACACATTTGCTTCAGAACTGTAAGATAATAAATGTGTGCTGGGTTTTTGGTTTTTTAGATTTATTTATGTATGAGTGCTCTGTATTTTATTATATTATGTAATTATTAATATTTATGTATGAGTGCTCTGTATTATATTATGTATGAGTTCCTCTGCTCACCAGCAGGGGGCTTTGGATCCCATTACAGATGGCTGTGAACCACCATGTGGGTGCTGGGAATTGAACTCAGGAGTTCTGGAAGAGCAGCCAGTGCTCTTAACTGTGGAGTCACCTTTCCAGCCCAAATGTGTGCTATTTCAAGAAAAAAAGTAATTCTTTCATTCAATAAGTATCTGTTAAATGTTGGCCAGATTCCAGGCTCAGCAGGCACCAGGATGCATCTGAGAAGGAAGTGGCTGTGGTCTGCATCATGAGCACATATCACAGTTGTACACACACATGTGTACATGTGTGTTCTCAGTCCCTTTCCTCCAGGTGAAGAAAGAAATTTCCTCATTGTAGTGGTTTGAAAGAAAATGGCCCCCAAAGCGAGTGGCACTGTTAGGAGGTGAGTCAGTTTTGGAGGAAGTGCGTCACTGTGGGGGTGGGCTTTGAGGTCTCTTTTGTTCAAGCTTCCCTCAGTGTGACAGTCAGTTGACTTCCTGTTGCCTGCAAGATGCAGCACTCTCAGCTCCAGCGCCACATCTGCCTGCACACCACCACGCTGCCCATCATGATGATAATGGACTGAACCTCTGAAACTGTAAGGGAGCCACTAAGGGAGCCACCCCAATTAAATGTTTTCTTTATAAGAGTTGCTGTGCTCATAGTATCTCTTCACAGCAATAAAAACCCAAACTAAGACAGAAGCTGGTACCAGAAGTGGAATATTGTTGTGATAGACCTGACCGTGTTTTGGAGATGATTGTGGAAGGACTTTGGAACTTTGGGCTAGAAGAGCCATTGAGTGTTCAGAGCTCAATGCGATGTTCTTCCAGAGCTCAGAAGATAAGAAGGTTAAGAGCAATGCAAAAGATGGAGGCCCAGTTTGTGAAATTTCAGAGGGAAGTTTAAGGTCTCTGTGAGGGCCATTTGTTATTTTGAATTAAGATCCCCGTGGTTCTGGTCAGCTGGGGCTGAAGAATCAGCTGTGATTAATAAGACACCAGAACTACTAAAGCAAAATTTTCCTTTGCTGGGAGACTTGATGCTGGTCAGCTGGATCTAAGAAATTAGTGGTGATTAAGAAGAGACCAGCATCACTGAGGTGAACCCTTCTGGGAAATGTTTCCTGAGAGCACAGAGAAGCTGTGTTCCAGAGGTGGCCAAGGTTGTACCTCAGGCCAGCAGCCAGACTTGGTCATGTGTAAACGTCGCCAGTTTTGAAAGCATGAAGGGGTCATGGAGAGCAGCTGAGGCTTGACCATATGAGAGGCCAGGAGAGGCCATTGGTGAAGGTGCAGCCTCACTGGCAGGTGAAGGCCCAGGACTGTGGGGGTCATGCAAAGAAGCTGAGGCTTTGCACCATGAAGAGAGCCTAGGAGAGGATAATGGTGAAAGTGCAGCCCAGTTGCAGCAAGAGACCCCAGCATTTTGGAGATGCCAGTATCATGGGATGACCACCAAGAACAGCAGCAGCAGTGGAGCCAGCCAGAGCCTAGAAGATAAACTGTGTGTGCTGCAGAGGGCAGAGCTGGAGAAGTGACCCAAACCCTTTGGAGGAGTCCAAAAGATCATGAATTAAACCCAGATAATTGAACATTAAGTTGTTTACACTGTTGGAGTTTGGTTTTGCTTGGTTCAGATTGTGACGGTGCTCTGGTTCTTCCCTCTTAAATGCTTAAAGAAAGCATTTAATTTCATTTTGATTTTTAAAGGAGACCACGATGAAAGACTTGAACTTGTAAAAGAGATTGGATATTTTAAAGAGACTGAAATTTTAAAAACTGAATTTGTAAAGACTGTGGATTTTTGAAATTATTTATGATTTTAATGTGAGATCTTGGGGATGAATAAGAAGGGGTGTGGCTTAATAGGATATGTTTGTGTGTCAAGTTGACAAGGGGTCAGTTGTACTGGCTGGTTTTGTGTGTCAACTTGACATAAGCTAGAGGCATCAGAGGAAGGAGCCTCAGTTGAGGAAATGCCTCCATGAGATCCAGCTGTAGGGCATTTTCTCAATTAGTGATTAATAGGGGAGGGCCCCGGCCCATGGTGAGTGATACCATCTCTGGGCTGGTGGTCCTGGGTTCTATAAGAAGGTGGGCAAAGCAAGCAGCCCCTGCATCAGCTCCTGCCTCCAGCATCCTGCTCTGTTTGAGTTCCTGTCCTGACTTCCTTCAGTGATGAACAGCAATGCTGAAGTGTAAGCCAAATAAACCCTTTCCTCCCCAACTTGCTTTTTGGTCATGGTGTTTCATCACAGCAATGGAAACCCTAAGACACTCATCCTATATAGTCCCTGGGCCCACACAGGCTCACAAGGAGAAAAACATTCTTACATGGAGCAGATGATATGTAAGCACTGGGCAGATAGGGCCTGGGTGGTCCAAGAGCAGGGGACATGTCAGACTCACCAAAGGACCTTTCCACATGTGGCTCAAGCTGCCTCCTTCCTCCGAGAGACTCCTTGTTTACAGATCCCACAAGAGAGCTTTGGGATCTTTGTCAACATTCCTAGGGCTCAGGACCCCTGGGTTTCCTAATAAACACTATACCCTGTGCAAGCCTGGCTGCCTCCTCCTGGGTCCAGCCTGAGAGGATGTTAAAGAACCTCTTCAGCATCCCTAACAAGAGGACTCAGCCGCCCATCCTCAACACGCCAATTAAACAGACGTGTTAGAGTGAAAGGCAGAGAGAGGAGATGTGGTCAACGAGGCCACACTGGGAAGAGGAACACAGACAGAGACCCAGTGACCCCCTCTATCCCCTAAGTCTGTCTTCAGGGTTCTGACATGAGGCTTAGGTTAAAAGAGAACAAGAGGTACATGTAACTCTGCAGTTTAGTCAAGGTGTGGTCCTGCCCATCACTGGCCCATCATTGTCTCAGCTCCATTCTCTCTTGTGTGGTCTGATGTGTGTTCAAGAGTGTGTGAAGCCTCTTCCTGAGAGACAAGCTCTGCCTCTCACTGGCCTCGGACTTCATTCTCTTCCTTCTCCCAGCAGGAGATTTCTGGGGAAATTCAAGCTTCTCAGAAGCCACTGTTTAAGCTGTCGGTAGTAAAGAGGCAAAAATATCTACCTTCAAGGAGTCTCGGTCCTGCCAGGAACAGTTTCCCATTCTTCATTTTTACACCTCAATCTTTTAAAAATGTTAACATTTATCAATCTATATATTTATTTAGAGTGTGCGTGCGCGTGCATGAGTGTGTGCCGAGGTGTGTGTTAGCGGTCAAAGGACATCGTGCAGGAGTCGTTGGTTGGCTCTCTCCTACCATGTGGGTTCTGGAGACTGAACTCAAGTGTCAGTCTTGGTGACAAGTGTCCTTACCTGCTGAACCGTCTCAATCTTGAGGGATTCGGTGTGAAATTTCCTGAAATATGCCTGCGCCTGAAAGATCACAAACAATACAAGCAGGAACCAGCGTTATAGGGTGCTCAGTTGCTGTTGGGTGACCATGTGTAAGAACCATTTCTCCGTGACCTCTCGGATTCAGTTACGTTTGGAAGGGCTCGCACAAGGGACAGTTTTGTTTTGTTTTTTGATTTTTGCTTTTTGGGTTTTTTTGTTTTTGTTTTTGTTTTTGTTTTTTGTTTTGTTTTGTTTTGAGACAGGGTTTCTCTATGTAGCTTTGCACTTTTCCTGGAACTCACCCTGTAGCCCAGGCTGGCCTCGAACTCACAGAGATCTGCCTGGCTCTGCCTCCCGAGTGCTGGGATTAAAGGCATGCACCACCACCGCCCGGCATGGGGATAGTTTTTGTGGTTGACTTGGAGATAGAGTGTTGTCGTGAAGCACAGGCTGGCCTCAAGCTTCCCATCCTCCCAGCTCAGCCTCCCAGCTGCTAGAGTCAGGAGCAGGTGTCAGCACGCCCCGTGTGGCTTTGATTCAGAAATTTTCCTGCCATAGCCCCGAACAGTTTTCTCTGATGACATGGCTGATTATCTGCCTTGTGGTTTTATATCTGCCTCTTGTCACCAGGATGAGATCAGTTCTGGTGAGTCTGATCTTACCCTATGGGGGTGTGTGTGTGTGTGTGTGTGTGTGTGTGTGTGTGTGTGTGTGTGTTGGGGAGGGGTGACAAAATGTCAAGGAGTTAGTACCAATAAAATCTTTCTGTCTGCCTTTAGTCTCAGCACTGGGGAGTCAGAGGCAGGTGGATCTCTGGGTTTGAGGCCAGTCAGGTTTACAGAGTGAGTTCCAGTATAGCCAGGGCAACTCTGTCTCAAAAAAAAAAAAAAAAAAAACCAAACCAAAACAACAAACAAAAACCTTTCTGTCCAATATTAAGCAACTAAGAATTATAGATGGGGAGGCTCTTCAGTAAAGCCTACCTGGAGTCCATTCTTGTACTTTAATATATTAAACTTTTATTATGGTAAATATAATAATAAGTTAATATATTTTAAAATAATGATTATTTTATAGCAATATTATAAAATAATTATATTATTTAAAATATTAACCTGGCAGTGGTGTCACAGGCCTTTAATCCCAGCACTCAGGAGGCAGAGGCAGGTGGATCTTTGTGAGTTCAAGGTCAGCCTGGTCTACAGAGCAAGTTCTAGGACAGCCAGAGCTACACAGAGAAATCCTGTCTCAAAAAACAAACGAAAAATATTATATTAATGTATTATAATAACACTACAAACTTTTGCACGATGCACAAAGTTCACACACAAATGTCTACACATTTTTAGTCACAGATTCATAGGATTAAATGTACTAAAGTCACCTGAAAATAGTTGTTTATAAAGTGGTCATTTAAAAGCTTTACTATAAACAGATACTTAAAGGAACCTTGACTGTTTAGACACCTTCTTTTTTTATATAAATGTATTTATTTATTCATTTTACAGCCCAGCCATAGTTTCCCCTCCCTCCTCTCCTCCCAGTTCCTCCTCCCCACCACTCAGTTCCCACCCTCCAATCCACTCCCTGTCTGTTTCTGTTCAGGAAAGGGCAGGTGTCCCATGAGTGTCCACAAAACATGGCATATCAAGTTGCAGTAAGACTAAGCACCTCCCCATGTATTAAGACTGGACAAGGTGACCCAGTATGAGAAGTAGAGTCCCAAAAGCCTGTAAGGGAGTCAGAGACAGCCCCTGTTTCCACTGTTTGGAGTCCCACAAGAGGACCAAGCTATACAACTGTCACATATTTGCAGAGTGCCTAGGTCAGTCCCATGAAGGCTCCCTGTAAGACACAATTCTTTAGAAGTTAAAAATCCAACATAATCAGTAGGAAAAAAATGATTGTCTTAGTAAAACATAAAATCCTAGTAACAAAAGTAGGTACTGAAACAGCTAATCTCACAGCATTATTTACAACGAAGTATACTATCTATCTGCAGTGAATTAATATTGAATGATAACTATTATCCCAATAGCAAAATTAATCTTTCTCAATATTGACAAAATATATGTATATGTCATATGGGGCAAAGCCTAGGGACCATAAAAGTATTTCTACAAATAAGTCATTCATAAAATTAATCTTTTAAATTAAGTTTGCCTTTGAAAGGCAATTTTAGAAATTTCCTGAGCTTTAACAAAAGCATGGTTTAACAATCTAGTTGCTCTTTAAATTTAAGATATGAGTTGCTTATATTGTAATCCTATAACAAAATTTTTCTCAGCCACAGTTTCCAGAATTTATATTGAAAGTACCAGACACAAACCATTTCCACCAGTAGCCTCAAAATTAACATTTCAATTAGGGTACATTATATATACATAAAGTTATAGATATAAAGAGATGCAATTATAATGTAATTACATATATTTATAGGCATAATTGTATAATTAGTTTTTCTTCGGTCCTAAATTCTATAGCTAATTCTTAAATTCCTGTATTTTAATTAACCTCTTTTTTAGTGGAGAAAACATTAGCAATAACTCCTATATATTAATGTTGCCAAAAAAGTTGTCCCCCAAATACTCACATTCATACATAAATATACATTTTAAATTATACATGCCATGGATAGTGCTTTCGCCTAGTCATAAGTTAAAAATGTAAATGTGCAGTCAGAGGTTTATTATTTAGTTAACTAGGTACAGATTGAGTTTTTTTCCTTATGCTCTGTCAGATACAAATGACACAAAAATAATTACGTTAAGTCATCATACATTTATAAAAGACTAGGCAGCTGTACAGACCTCATGTTCTCCATGGTTACAGGGTCACAACAGAGAGTCCTCTTAACTTTATTTCCTGCCTCAAAGATTCAACAAAATCCGTGTGGCCAGCCGAACCCCCAAAAGACCAACACAATTTAACTTCAGGATGATCAAAAAGTTCAACATAACTCCAGATTTGCTCAAGAAGCTTTCAAATTGACAAAGCCAGTCACATCAACAGTGGAATGCCCAAATGGTTCAAGGGAACCCCAGGAGCTCAGAATAAACCAAAAGACAATCACCAAATGACGGTTGTCAGAGTGATTCAAAGCAAACAACAGCTCCAAAGAGCCTCGCATTAAAAGGAAGGGAACAGTCAGAGGGCACCAATCCCAGAGAAACTCACCAAATGGAGGTGTAAAGCATCTGGAGCTGGCTGGAGTAGGGGATCATAAAGGCGACTCCAGCAGCTGGGGGAACTTTTCAGTCTTTCTTCTCAGCTGGCTACAAGTGACTGATACCCAAAATGTGTCTTCGCTCCTGGCTGGCTCACCGAAAGTTTCCTTGG
Organism: Peromyscus nudipes; assembly: GCA_902168325.1. Taxonomy (NCBI): domain Eukaryota; kingdom Metazoa; phylum Chordata; class Mammalia; order Rodentia; family Cricetidae; genus Peromyscus; species Peromyscus nudipes. Next base: position 1,945 of record CABHPH010144268.1, on the reverse strand, counting down.
CATTGTTAGCCTCAGAGACTGGGACCCTGGAAACCCTAACAAGCTAAACCCAGCCACGCATTCTCAATATCCTGATTACACAGACAAGCAATAGTGACACAGAGAAAGGAGAGTAATTCAATGTGGCCACAGTAGGAAGAGGAGCAGATAAAGAGCCCACTCCCAAGCCCATCTTCAATGTTCTAACAAGAGGTTTAGGTGTAAATAAAGGACAAGAGGAATACACATCTAAGCAGCCCCGGGACGGATGTGTTCCAGCCCATCCTTGATACATCGCTGTCTCGGCTCTAGATGCTCCTGCAAGGTGTTCTGAGAACTTGTTAGAATTGTTTGAAATCTGAGAGACAATCTCTTCCTCTAGCTAAACACAGGCATCATGCTTCCCTTCTCCCAGCCTGAGATTCCTGGAGAAATTCTAATTGCATAGGGGCCATTGTTTCAATAATCTGATAGACCAACTATTTGGTCATAGCCTTCAAAGGGAGGGGCACACGTGTCTATATTAAGAATATCTGCCGGGCTTTGGTGGCACACACCTTGAATCCCAGCACTCAGGAGGCGGAGCCAGGTGGATCTCTGTGAGTTCCAGGCCAGCCTGGTCTACAGAGTGAGATCTAGAACAGGAACCAAAATTACACAGAGAAACCCTGTCTACAAAACAAAACAAAACAAAACAAAACAAATAAACAAACAAAAACAAACAAACAAAGAAACAGGAATATCTTTGCTCCTGTCCAAACAGGAACAAGGGAAAATTGGCAGGGACACCTCTCCCCAGGTCTGTATAAGGCGAACCCCAGCCTGCAGTCCAGGATGTCACCTGGGATGTACACAGACATAGCCTAGAAGTCCAGGCAGTGATGTGGTAGCGAGAAGATGGTCACAGAGCAAGCATCTGGGTTCTAGACCCGTGGAGTTTTTTGAAAAGTAGAAAGACCAGCCTTCACTACCACTGGTTCCAGCTCTGTGCTCAAACTCCAGCCGTGAAAGTTACTACGCATCAAAAATCACCCATTACACCTTATGTGGGACACTGAACACTCTCATTGGCCAAAATTTGTGATGATCCTTGACAGGGGCCTATTGGTGATATTACTAAGGCCACTCCACGTAGTTAAAAGGAGATTTATTTAAAGGCGTAACTCACAAATGAAGGGATAGGTAGAAGATGATGATGGGTTCTGGAAGAGACGCAGCGCAGTCCGGCGGTGTTCTCTGGAGAACTTTCCTTGGTCTACCTCTCGCATCCAGGTCCAGGAAACAAGAGAGCGCCATGCATCCCGATCTCAGGTCTTCAGGCCCTCCCTTGGCCCCGCCTTGTAGGCGTGATAGTTACGGAAGCCTCATTGGGTGTTGGAACTTCCAGACCAAAGCTGGAGTGGCTACCCACTACATCTCCCCCTTTTTGTCTAAATAAGAAGGTTCTAACTTAATACAAGATTATATACAAAGGAATGGTTATCAAATATTGTCCAGGAGTAATGAAGGATAATGACCTAGATAAGATGGGACTACAATCAGTGCAAACAATATCAAGCAAGAAGCACATACTAAAATCCAGAGATATATAGAGCATAGGTAAATGGCATGTTACAAAGATCATTCCAAAAGGTGTCCTATCCTAAAGAACCTGAATCTAATACTTAATATGTTCTATCTAAGATATTATATATACTAATTTGTAACTATAACTGCTAGTCTTCAATCCCATCAAAGACCTGAGAAGGAATATAATGGTACCTGAGAAATGGTAGATGGATGCAAGCACTTTCGGGAATCTTGCAAGAGTAGACCGAGACAGCTGACAGCCTGGACAGTCACCTAATGTTTCTCAGCATTGTTGGTGCATTCAGATTGGCTACAGGCCTAGAGTATCTGACAGACCATTTTCAGAAGCAGGAATTCTGAAAGACCATCTTACCCTGTCTTGGCAGAGTACAGTGGT